>CAWUPM010000739.1:0-12500 GCA_963924295.1 Dioctria rufipes | reverse complement strand
GCGAAAAAAAGTACACCACGTAATAGTACTCGCCAAGACCTTTCCAAAAAGTACCTACATGCCGGGGTAGGGGTGAAAGTAAAAATCGCGAAATTTTCATAGGGGTACCCCTGTAAAAACGGGAAAAAATTTAATTTTTCGCGGGAGTTGGCCAACTGTAATTGCTATAGAATCTGAAGGAAAAGCCCGAATGCCTTCAAATAAACTTCCAGACATAGAGGAGACCTGTAGGTAGCACATTTTATAAGCACTGTGCCGTGAGTTACATAGTACTCCCGGTAGATGGCGCCAAGTGCGCGAGAAAAGTTGTCACAGTTATGTATTTTTTTAAATAGGTAAATAAGGTGCTATGTCGCTGAAATTTCGTATAGGCAATCTTGTGGTAAGCCGGTATCCATAAAAAATTCAAAAGTTGGATTTATCTGAAATTCGTAGAGCAAAGTTTCCAAATGAAGATTTTCGTTAAAAATTTTGGCCGTGGAAAAAAAATTTTTACAACGCAAACGGGAGGGGGTGGGAAATAGTCTCAAAAAATCACAAAAAAATCAGAAAAAAATAATCAAAAGGAATTTTTGAAATCGGTTTATATTTGGGCTAATTATGGTGAGGGGATGAATTAATACGTATGTACATACATGTAATTTGAGAAATTCGATTGAACCAAGTTTACCGAATTTGAAAAAGAAATACATAGATCGATAGTACTCGTCAAGACCTTTCCAATGACTCCTCACTGATTGAGATCAAATGTAAAAATAATATAGTATTTGGGGTATATGTGACCCAAGGTAGTGAAAATGTCTCAGTGGCGTAGAGAAAAATATCGAAAAAAGGGGTCAAAATGAAATTAATGGCGAAAAAAAGTACACCACGTAAGAGTACTCGCCAAGACCTTTCCAAAAAGTACCTACATGCCGGGGTAGGGGTGAAAGTAAAAATCGCGAAATTTTCATAGGGGTACCCCTGTAAAAACGGGAAAAAATTTAATTTTTCGCGGGAGTTGGCCAACTGTAATTGCTATAGAATCTGAAGGAAAAGCCCGAATGCCTTCAAATAAACTTCCAGACATAGAGGAGACCTGTAGGTAGCACATTTTATAAGCACTGTGCCGTGAGTTACATAGTACTCCCGGTAGATGGCGCCAAGTGCGCGAGAAAAGTTGTCACAGTTATGTATTTTTTTAAATAGGTAAATAAGGTGCTATGTCGCTGAAATTTCGTATAGGCAATCTTGTGGTAAGCCGGTATCCATAAAAAATTCAAAAGTTGGATTTATCTGAAATTCGTAGAGCAAAGTTTCCAAATTAAGATTTTCGTTAAAAATTTTGGCCGTGGAAAAAAAATTTTTACAACGCAAACGGGAGGGGGTGGGAAATAGTCTCAAAAAATCACAAAAAAATCAGAAAAAAATAATCAAAAGGAATTTTTGAAATCGGTTTATATTTGGGCTAATTATGGTGTGGGGATGAATTAATACGTATGTACATACATGTAATTTGAGAAATTCGATTGAACCAAGTTTACCGAATTTGAAAAAGAAATACATAGATCGATAGTACTCGTCAAGACCTTTCCAATGACTCCTCACTGATTGAGATCAAATGTAAAAATAATATAGTATTTGGGGTATATGTGACCCAAGGTACTGAAAATGTCTCAGTGGCGTAGAGAAAAATATCGAAAAAAGGGGTCAAAATGAAATTAATGGAGAAAAAAAGTACACCACGTAATAGTACTCGCCAAGACCTTTCCAAAAAGTACCCACATGCCGGGGTAGGGGTGAAAGTAAAAATCGCGAAATTTTCATAGGGGTACCCCTGCAAAAACGGGAAAAAATTGGATTTTTCGCGGGAGTTGGCCAACTGTAATTGCTATAGAATCTGAAGGAAAAGCCCGAATTCCTTCAAATAAACTTCCAGACATAGAGGAGACCTGTAGGTAGCACATTTTATAAGCACTGTGCCGTGAGTTACATAGTACTCCCGGTAGATGGCGCCAAGTGCGCGAGAAAAGTTGTCACAGTTATGTATTTTTTTAAATAGGTAAATAAGGTGCTATGTCGCTGAAATTTCGTATAGGCAATCTTGTGGTAAGCCGGTATCCATAAAAAATTCAAAAGTTGGATTTATCTGAAATTCGTAGAGCAAAGTTTCCAAATTAAGATTTTCGTTAAAAATTTTGGCCGTGGAAAAAAAATTTTTACAACGCAAACGGGAGGGGGTGGGAAATAGTCTCAAAAAATCACAAAAAAATCAGAAAAAAATAATCAAAAGGAATTTTTGAAATCGGTTTATATTTGGGCTAATTATGGTGAGGGGATGAATTAATACGTATGTACATACATGTAATTTGAGAAATTCGATTGAACCAAGTTTACCGAATTTGAAAAAGAAATACATAGATCGATAGTACTCGTCAAGACCTTTCCAATGACTCCTCACTGATTGAGATCAAATGTAAAAATAATATAGTATTTGGGGTATATGTGACCCAAGGTACTGAAAATGTCTCAGTGGCGTAGAGAAAAATATCGAAAAAAGGGGTCAAAATGAAATTAATGGAGAAAAAAAGTACACCACGTAATAGTACTCGCCAAGACCTTTCCAAAAAGTACCCACATGCCGGGGTAGGGGTGAAAGTAAAAATCGCGAAATTTTCATAGGGGTACCCCTGCAAAAACGGGAAAAAATTGGATTTTTCGCGGGAGTTGGCCAACTGTAATTGCTATAGAATCTGAAGGAAAAGCCCGAATTCCTTCAAATAAACTTCCAGACATAGAGGAGACCTGTAGGTAGCACATTTTATAAGCACTGTGCCGTGAGTTACATAGTACTCCCGGTAGATGGCGCCAAGTGCGCGAGAAAAGTTGTCACAGTTATGTATTTTTTTAAATAGGTAAATAAGGTGCTATGTCGCTGAAATTTCGTATAGGCAATCTTGTGGTAAGCCGGTATCCATAAAAAATTCAAAAGTTGGATTTATCTGAAATTCGTAGAGCAAAGTTTCCAAATGAAGATTTTCGTTAAAAATTTTGGCCGTGGAAAAAAAATTTTTACAACGCAAACGGGAGGGGGTGGGAAATAGTCTCAAAAAATCACAAAAAAATCAGAAAAAAATAATCAAAAGGAATTTTTGAAATCGGTTTATATTTGGGCTAATTATGGTGAGGGGATGAATTAATACGTATGTACATACATGTAATTTGAGAAATTCGATTGAACCAAGTTTACCGAATTTGAAAAAGAAATACATAGATCGATAGTACTCGTCAAGACCTTTCCAATGACTCCTCACTGATTGAGATCAAATGTAAAAATAATATAGTATTTGGGGTATATGTGACCCAAGGTAGTGAAAATGTCTCAGTGGCGTAGAGAAAAATATCGAAAAAAGGGGTCAAAATGAAATTAATGGCGAAAAAAAGTACACCACGTAAGAGTACTCGCCAAGACCTTTCCAAAAAGTACCTACATGCCGGGGTAGGGGTGAAAGTAAAAATCGCGAAATTTTCATAGGGGTACCCCTGTAAAAACGGGAAAAAATTTAATTTTTCGCGGGAGTTGGCCAACTGTAATTGCTATAGAATCTGAAGGAAAAGCCCGAATGCCTTCAAATAAACTTCCAGACATAGAGGAGACCTGTAGGTAGCACATTTTATAAGCACTGTGCCGTGAGTTACATAGTACTCCCGGTAGATGGCGCCAAGTGCGCGAGAAAAGTTGTCACAGTTATGTATTTTTTTAAATAGGTAAATAAGGTGCTATGTCGCTGAAATTTCGTATAGGCAATCTTGTGGTAAGCCGGTATCCATAAAAAATTCAAAAGTTGGATTTATCTGAAATTCGTAGAGCAAAGTTTCCAAATTAAGATTTTCGTTAAAAATTTTGGCCGTGGAAAAAAAATTTTTACAACGCAAACGGGAGGGGGTGGGAAATAGTCTCAAAAAATCACAAAAAAATCAGAAAAAAATAATCAAAAGGAATTTTTGAAATCGGTTTATATTTGGGCTAATTATGGTGTGGGGATGAATTAATACGTATGTACATACATGTAATTTGAGAAATTCGATTGAACCAAGTTTACCGAATTTGAAAAAGAAATACATAGATCGATAGTACTCGTCAAGACCTTTCCAATGACTCCTCACTTATTGAAATCGGATGAAAAATAAGGAATTTTTATTTATTTATCGATGTTTGCTACATGAATTTATAAGGGAAGGCATACGACTTTTGAGATTTTTATAAGGAACACATGAAAAATTTCTGATTTGGCACTATACATTTTCATACACTACACACCAATTCTAATCATATGCTTATACTGAAAATCGGATTTGCGAAAAATTGCAGAAAAGAAATATCAATAAACTCATTTCCCAATTTTTGTACGGGACACATGAGTGTTTTCTTATAACAAAACAGAAAAATTTTCTGACTGTAAAAGAAATCGAGGTTTGCTACATGAATTTATAAGGGAAGGCATACGACTTTTGAGATTTTTATAAGGAACACATGAAAAATTTCTGATTTGGCACTATGCATTTTCATACACTACACACCAATTCTAATCATATGCTTATACTGGAAATCGGATTTGCGAAAAATTGCAGAAAAGAAATATCAATAAACTTATTTCCCAATTTTTGTACGGGACACATGAGTGTTTTCTTATAACAAAACAGAAAAATTTTCTGACTGTAAAAGAAATCGAGGTTTGCTACATGAATTTATAAGGGAAGGCATACGACTTTTGAGATTTTTATAAGGAACACATGAAAAATTTCTGATTTGGCACTATGCATTTTCATACACTACACACCAATTCTAATCATATGCTTATACTGGAAATCGGATTTGCGAAAAATTGCAGAAAAGCAATATCAATAAACTCATTTCCCAAAATTTTTGTATGGGACACATGAGTGTTTTCTTATAACAAAAGGGTAAAATTTTCTGACTGTAAAAAAAGCGTTTTACTCTTCCACTGGTCGGGTTGCAGAACACCTATAGGGGGTAGTGGTCCTCTGAGCGATGGACGGTGACGTCAAGAAACATGATTTTATAAGAAATATTAATAACTCTTACTTATCTATGTGCTTCCACTACCCCCACATGGGTGCGTGGCTTATAAGATGCTTATAAGAACCAACGCACCTATGTGCACATAGATAAGGGCTTAACACGGAAGCCATAAGAGAAAACCTAATAATAATGGGTGAAAAAAGGTCTTATAAGAAAACCTATAAACTGTCTCATACTATGTATGGGATACATGAGTGTTTTCTTATAACGAAAGAGAAAATTTGGAATTTATTGGCGAGGAAAGTTCTCTTTATAATAAAGAGAATAAAATGCTGTATGCTTCTTCATGGGAGATTTTGGTCAGGAATTGGTTTTGCACCAAGTCCCGTACCAAAAAAAAAAAAAAATTTACTCTTCCACACTTCAGTCTCCAGACGTACTATAGCCCAACAATTATCGGGCGTTGGAATAGACACGGTTGTTACCAAATCCTAATAAAAACCGATAAAATTGTATGAAAACACGGGGAAAAAATACCATATCCTAATAAAAATCGATAAAATTGTATAAAAAATATATACTTATTGTTATACTTATACTTATACTTATCAACCAAGAACCCCAAGAACCCCAAGAACCCCAAGAACCCCAAGAACCCCAAGAACAGCTTGAAAATGAAAATAAAAATAAAATAAAATTAAATTAAAATTAAATTAAATTAAATTATACATTTAGTATAAAGAACAGGTCTGTGCTATACATTTGAATAATAATGGTAATAAGAAAGCTAATAAAATCATTGGATTGAGCTCGTATGGGCTAAAAAGCACGAAAGAAAGTATATTGGGCGATATACATGTAGTGCAAAGAACAGGTCTGGGCAATGGTAATAAGAAAGCTAATAAAATCATAGGATTGAGCTCGAATGGGCTAAAAAGCACGAAAGAAAGTATATTGGGCGATATACATGTAGTGCAAAGAACAGGTCTGGGCAATGGTAATAAGAAAGCTAATAAAATCATAGGATTGAGCTCGAATGGGCTAAAAAGCACGAAAGAAAGTATATTGGGCGATATACATGTAGTGCAAAGAACAGGTCTGGGCAATGGTAATAAGAAAGCTAATAAAATCATAGGATTGAGCTCGAATGGGCTAAAAAGCACGAAAGAAAGTATATTGGGCGATATACATGTAGTGCAAAGAACAGGTCTGGGCAATGGTAATAAGAAAGCTAATAAAATCATAGGATTGAGCTCGAATGGGCTAAAAAGCACGAAAGAAAGTATATTGGGCGATATACATGTAGTGCAAAGAACAGGTCTGGGCAATGGTAATAAGAAAGCTAATAAAATCATAGGATTGAGCTCGAATGGGCTAAAAAGCACGAAAGAAAGTATATTGGGCGATATACATGTAGTGCAAAGAACAGGTCTGGGCAATGGTAATAAGAAAGCTAATAAAATCATAGGATTGAGCTCGAATGGGCTAAAAAGCACGAAAGAAAGTATATTGGGCGATATACATGTAGTGCAAAGAACAGGTCTGGGCAATGGTAATAAGAAAGCTAATAAAATCATAGGATTGAGCTCGAATGGGCTAAAAAGCACGAAAGAAAGTATATTGGGCGATATACATGTAGTGCAAAGAACAGGTCTGGGCAATGGTAATAAGAAAGCTAATAAAATCATAGCATACTGCGATCTAGTGAAGCTTAACTTATCTTATAAGGATAAGCATAACATATATTGATTTTTATAAGGGACACATAAAAAAATTTTGATTTGCCGCTATCCATTTTCAGACACTACATAAGGATATCATTCATATCCTTTAATCGGAAATCGGATTTGAGAAAAAAAGTTTTCAATTAACTCATTTCCCCATTTTTGTTCGGGACACATGAAGTTATTAGGAAAGGCATAGACGATCTCAAATTTTCATATGGGACACATAAAAAAATCTTGATTTGCCGCTATCCATTTTCAGATACTACATAAGGATAGCATTCATATCCTTTTATCGGAAATCGGATTTGAGAAAAAAAGTTTTCAATTAACTCATTTCCCCATTTTTGTTCGGGACACATGAAGTTATTAGGAAAGGCATACACGATCTCAAATTTTCATATGGGACACATAAAAAAATTTTGATTTGCCGCTATCCATTTTCAGACACTACATAAGGATAGCATTCATATCCTTTTATCGGAAATCGGATTTGAGAAAAAAAGTTTTCAATTAACTCATTTCCCCATTTTTGTTCGGGACACATGAAGTTATTAGGAAAGGCATAGACGATCTCAAATTTTCATATGGGACACATAAAAAAATCTTGATTTGCCGCTATCCATTTTCAGACACTACATAAGGATAGCATTCATATCCTTTTATCGGAAATCGGATTTGAGAAAAAAAGTTTTCAATTAACTCATTTCCCCATTTTTGTTCGGGACACATGAAGTTATTAGGAAAGGCATACACGATCTCAAATTTTCATATGGGACACATAAAAAAATCTTGATTTGCCGCTATCCATTTTCAGATACTACATAAGGATAGCATTCATATCCTTTTATCGGAAATCGGATTTGAGAAAAAAAGTTTTCAATTAACTCATTTCCCCATTTTTGTTCGGGACACATAAAGTTATTAGGAAAGGCATACACGATCTCAAATTTTCATATGGGACACATAAAAAAATTTTGATTTGCCGCTATCCATTTTCAGACACTACATAAGGATAGCATTCATATCCTTTTATCGGAAATCGGATTTGAGAAAAAAAGTTTTCAATTAACTCATTTCCCCATTTTTGTTCGGGACACATGAAGTTATTAGGAAAGGCATAGACGATCTTAGATTTTCATATGGGACATATAAAAAAATTTTGATTTGCCGCTATCCATTTTCAGACACTACATAAGGATAGCATTCATATCCTTTTATCGGAAATCGGATTTGCGAAAAAAAAGTTTTCAATTAACACATTTCCCATTTCTCATTTCTCCATTTTTGTTCGGGACACATAAAGTTATTAGGAAAGGGATAGACGATCTTAAATTTTCATATGGGACACATGAAAAAATTTTGATTTGCCGCTATCCATTTTCAGACACTACATAAGGATAGCATTCATATCCTTTTATCGGAAATCGGATTTGAGAAAAAAAGTTTTCAATTAACTCATTTCCCCATTTTTGTTCGGGACACATAAAGTTATTAGGAAAGGCATACACGATCTCAAATTTTCATATGGGACACATAAAAAAATCTTGATTTGCCGCTATCCATTTTCAGACACTACATAAGGATAGCATTCATATCCTTTTATCGGAAATCGGATTTGAGAAAAAAAGTTTTCAATTAACTCATTTCCCCATTTTTGTTCGGGACACATGAAGTTATTAGGAAAGGCATACACGATCTCAAATTTTCATATGGGACACATAAAAAAATTTTGATTTGCAGCTATCCATTTTCAGACACTACATAAGGATAGCATTCATATCCTTTTATCGGAAATCGGATTTGAGAAAAAAAGTTTTCAATTAACTCATTTCCCCATTTTTGTTCGGGACACATGAAGTTATTAGGAAAGGCATAGACGATCTCAAATTTTCATATGGGACACATAAAAAAATCTTGATTTGCCGCTATCCATTTTCAGATACTACATAAGGATAGCATTCATATCCTTTTATCGGAAATCGGATTTGAGAAAAAAAGTTTTCAATTAACTCATTTCCCCATTTTTGTTCGGGACACATAAAGTTATTAGGAAAGGCATAGACGATCTTAGATTTTCATATGGGACATATAAAAAAATTTTGATTTGCCGCTATCCATTTTCAGACACTACATAAGGATAGCATTCATATCCTTTTATCGGAAATCGGATTTGAGAAAAAAAGTTTTCAATTAACTCATTTCCCCATTTTTGTTCGGGACACATGAAGTTATTAGGAAAGGCATAGACGATCTTAGATTTTCATATGGGACATATAAAAAAATTTTGATTTGCCGCTATCCATTTTCAGACACTACATAAGGATAGCATTCATATCCTTTTATCGGAAATCGGATTTGCGAAAAAAAAGTTTTCAATTAACACATTTCCCATTTCTCATTTCTCCATTTTTGTTCGGGACACATAAAGTTATTAGGAAAGGGATAGACGATCTTAAATTTTCATATGGGACACATGAAAAAATTTTGATTTGCCGCTATCCATTTTCAGACACTACATAAGGATAGCATTCATATCCTTTTATCGGAAATCGGATTTGCGAAAAAAAAGCTTTCAATTAACATATTTCCCCATTTTTGTTCGGGACACATGAAATTATTAGGAAAGGCATAGACGATCTTAAACTTTTATATGGGACATATGATTTTTTTTTTATAAGGAAAGAGAAAAAGTTTCTTAGTAAATAATTTTTCGTACTTTGTTACACTTCGCCATGAATATGTTAGTAAATCTTCGAAATTTATATACATAATAATTTATAAGAAATGGCATAACATATATTAATTTATATAAGGAACATATGAAAAAATTTTGATTTGCTGCTATCTATTTTCAGACACTACACAACGTTCTTATTCAACTACTTTCACCGGAAATCGGATTATCGAAAAAAAAAAAATTTCCATTAACTATAACCCCATTTTTGTATGGGACATATGAATTTTTTTTTATAAGGAAAGAGAAAAAGTTTCTCAGTAAATAATTGTTCCCACTTTGTTACACTTCGCCATGAATGTGTAAGTAAATCTTTGAATTTTATTTATATAATAATTTATAAGAAATGGCATAACATATATTAATTTATATAAGGAACATATGAAAAAAATTTTATTTGCTACTATCTATTATCAGACACTACACAACACTCTTATTCAACTCCTTTTACCGGAATTCGGATTTGCAAAAAAAAAAAAAAAACAATCCATTAACTATTTCCCCATTTTTGTTCAGGACATATAAATTTATTAGGAAAGGTATAAATCTTTTGAGATTTTTATATGCATCACATGAAAAATTTTTGATTAGGCACTATCTATTTATAGACAATACATAACGATCCTATTCATATTATTTTACTGGAAATCGATTTTGCAAAAAATTGCGGAAAAAAATTTCTATAAAATTATTTTCCAATTTTTGTATGGGGCACATGAAGTTATTAGGAAAGGCATAAATGCTTTTAGATGTTTATATGAGACATATAAAAAAAATTTTGATTTGACACTATCTATTTTCAGACACTACATAACGATCCTATTGATATTCTTTTACTGGAAATCGATTTTGCAAAAAATTGCAAACAAAAAATTTCTATAAAATTATTTCTCAATTTTTGTATGGGACACAGGAAGTTATTAGGAAAGGCATAAATCTTTTTAGATTTTTATATGGAACACATGAAAAATTTTTGATTTGCCACTATCTATTTTCAGACACTATATAACGATCCTATTCATATGCTTTTACTGGAAATCGATTTTGCAAAAAAATTGAGAAAAAACTTTTCTATAAAATATTATCCAATTTTTGTATGGGACATATGAAGTTATTAGGAAAGGTATAAATCGTTTTTGATTTTTATATGGGACACATGAAAATTATTTGATTTAGCACTATCTATTTTCAGACACTACATAACAATGATATTCATATGCTTTTACTGGTAATCGATTTTGCAAAAAATTGCGAAAAAAAATTTCTATAAAAGTATTTCCCAATTTTTGTATGGGACACATGAAGTTATTAGGAAAGGCATAAATCTTTTTAGATTTTTATATGGAACACATGAAAAATTTTTGATTTGCCACTATCTATTTTCAGACACTATATAACGATCCTATTCATATGCTTTTACTGGAAATCGATTTTGCAAAAAATTGCGAAAAAAATTTCTATAAAAGTATTTCCCAATTTTTGTATGGGACACATAGTTTTATTAGGAAAGGAATAATTTTTTTTTTATTTTTATATGGGACATATGAAAACTTTTTGATTTAGCACTATCTATTTTCAGACACTACATAACGATGTTATTCATATGCTTTTACTAGTAATCGATTTTGCAAAAAATTGCCACAAAAAATTTCTATAAAAGTATTTCCAGTTTTTGTATGGGACACATGGAGTTATTAGGAAAGGCATAAATTTTTTTGATTTTTATATGGGACACATGAACATTTTTTTGTTTTTGCACTGCCCATTTTCAGACACTATATAACGATCTTATTCATATGCTTTTACTGGAAATCGATTTTGCAAAAAATTGTGAAAAAACTTTTCTATAAAATATTATCCAATTTTTGTATGGGACATATGAAGTTATTAGGAAAGGTATAAATCGTTTTTGATTTTTATATGGGACACATGAAAATTATTTGATTTAGCACCATCTATTTTCAGACACTACATAATGATGCAATTCATATTCTTTTACTGGTAATCGATTTTGCAAAAAATTGCGAAAAAAAATTTCTATAAAAGTATTTCCCAATTTTTGTATGGGACACATGAAGTTATTAGGAAAGGCATAAATCTTTTTAGATTTTTATATGGAACACATGAAAAATTTTTGATTTGCCACTATCTATTTTCAGACACTATATAACGATCCTATTCATATGCTTTTACTGGAAATCGATTTTGCAAAAAAATTGAGAAAAAACTTTTCTATAAAATATTATCCAATTTTTGTATGGGACATATGAAGTTATTAGGAAAGGTATAAATCGTTTTTGATTTTTATATGGGACACATGAAAATTATTTGATTTAGCACTATCTATTTTCAGACACTACATAACAATGATATTCATATGCTTTTACTGGAAATCGATTTTGCAAAAAATTGTGAAAAAACTTTTCTATAAAATATTATCCAATTTTTGTATGGGACATATGAAGTTATTAGGAAAGGTATAAATCGTTTTTGATTTTTATATGGGACACATGAAAATTATTTGATTTAGCACTATCTATTTTCAGACAATACATAACGATGCTATACATATTCTTTTACTGGTAATCGATTTTGCAAAAAATTGCGAAAAAAATTTCTATAAAAGTATTTCCCAATTTTTGTATGGGACACATAGTTTTATTAGGAAAGGAATAATTTTTTTTTTATTTTTATATGGGACATATGAAAACTTTTTGATTTAGCACTATCTATTTTCAGACACTACATAACGATGTTATTCATATGCTTTTACTAGTAATCGATTTTGCAAAAAATTGCCACAAAAAATTTCTATAAAAGTATTTCCAGTTTTTGTATGGGACACATGGAGTTATTAGGAAAGGCATAAATTTTTTTGATTTTTATATGGGACACATGAACATTTTTTTGTTTTTGCACTGCCCATTTTCAGACACTATATAACGATCTTATTCATATGCTTTTACTGGAAATCGATTTTGCAAAAAATTGTGAAAAAACTTTTCTATAAAATATT
>CAWUPM010000738.1:43200-97257 GCA_963924295.1 Dioctria rufipes | reverse complement strand
CCTTCCGGTTTCAAAGGTGATGCCGGGGTCAAGGTCGAGTCCACGTGTAAAAGTTTTTTTCTCAAGTCATGCTAACATTCTGGGTAAAACGCTGAACCGCCCGATTAGGAGCTCACGGTAGTGGGCAAATATTATTCGGGAGCTCTGGACATAGTAGGGAAATTGAATAAAAGAATACCATATATAAAATATTATTATTGATGTATTATAAATTGAAAAATATTAACATTTCATTCTTAAGGTATCATTCTAGATTAACATTTAATTCTTAAGGTATCATTCTATATTAGGCTTCCTTAAATCGGTTACCCTATAATTATAATATTTTCCTTTATTTTACAATAGTGTACATCATCTTAGACTATAATACAATTAAAACAAACTATTTCATTAAATGGTATTTTAGCTATAATACAATTTTTATTTACAATACATATCTTAGACTAGCCTTAGATTATATGTTTTTCTGCGTCTGCTCCTTGCTGTTCTGATTGAATAGAGTAATGTCCCCATGGTAGAGTATCCGTTGTCCCACTCAACCGCTTGTTATCATATGGATTCAATGCAATTTTCTTTTGGCTGATCGTGTAGACATTATGGTTATGCGATCGTATGGAGCTCTGATTAGCAGTTAATACTCGCTTGTTATTCAAACATTCGACGTAGTCTTCGAAATTGATATGCCTCTGGACTACATTAGTCTTTACTCCTTTTGCTTTCTTTACAGTTTTACCATCGTTTATACGTAGACTGTACATTTTCGAGCGCAAGCCTGCAAATTCGCTCATAACTTTCCCATTCAGCTCATCCTTCATTAGACCAGGAATCTTTTTATTCATGAGCGGTAAATTGAATTGATTATCTTCTGGGTAATCACTTGTATCAAATTTGTTTATATTTTCAGCCATAAACTCATATGCATTTTTCTCTTCAAGTTCATATATTAGAGAATCTGTATCTGTATACATGACTTTACATTTATCTCCAAATTCACGCTGCATAAAACTGTAGTGGAAATCATAGGGGCATATCTTTGAAATTTCCAAAACTGCCATTCCAATATAGAGGGGCTTATTGAATAAGATTTTGAGTCGCCTTAATTCCACAGCAACTAAATTCTCATCAAATATCGTTGCACTGTGAAAGTTGGGTGCCGCAATCCGAGCTTTGGCACCATAGCGACCTTCCCACTTTACGCAAAGCTTTATATCGCTATACTTGCGAACATTTTCCATGGTCTTACCAAAAGCTGCATTATTCATCTTCTTATAGCTGTCCTTCTCATGATCGCTTGTAGCCTGCATCCGTTTGGTGGTATTTAAGTCAATATATGGTTTAAGCCAAGCTGATTGCTCGAATTGAAGTACCCGGTGCACTTTTTTCAGGATGAGTCCATGTGATAAGCATTGCTTCAAGTTTCGGTAGTGTATAACATATTTAGTTTTTGGATGTAATGTTGTCAAAAGCTTTTCTAATTTTGCTCCAGGTGGTGCTGCATGCTCAGAGAAAAACGGTAAGTCCTTATGCTTATCATGTAGATATTGTAGATATTGATTATCCTCAATAATCCATGTCGACTTCGAATATGTATCCAGTTGGAGAATCATCAGGAATTTCGGAAACGACAATATTGGGAACATCAACCCATTTGAATCCTCCGGTTGGTAAATGCTGTGACATGGCCCATCCATAAAGGTTATTCACATCATAATACATCAGGTATTTCTCTTTCTCCTCAGGCTTAAAATCATCCATATATTTATTATTGGCTTTACTATATCTGTTCGAACATTGACTTATACCACCTCGAATGCCTCTCTCTATGAATAACAGTATATCTACGTCAGTTATCAGCTCTAATTTCACATTAGTGTATTTCAGCATAGCATCCCATGTTAGGCCTGGCATGGTGTAATAATGTGCTGGATCCAAATTGTACGTCTTCATGCACACTTCTCGAAAGTTCTCAAACACATCGACCAATAGGAGAACATCAGTCTTAAGGTATAGATCTGAATATTCACCAAGTGTTTGTATTTCAAATTTTTGCCAGACCTCTTCAGCATGATTGTAGTCCTCAGGAGATATAGCACTCTCAGTTAGTTTATTGTAGAACGCTTCCTGTGTTGGCAAGTTCTGGAAATCCAATTTATCCCAGTCATCAATAAAATCATATGGGAAGACACCTTTGCGCGTAAGAAGTTTGATAGTGTCGTCATTCAATCCCTGCCATACTGATCTTGTAGTGTTTAATTTATCCATTGGCAGCAATGATGAAAGCTTATCTGAAGATGCAGCCATAAAACGGAAGGAATCGATGAATCTGAATTTTATGTAGCTGCCGTCCATGTGCTTGGTGAACGAGATATATCTTTCCTTGTTTATTGGCAAGAGATCAACTTTTCCTGGGAAAGATGTAGCTATATACTTAATTATGAAGTGGGCATCATATCCAGATAAATTGTGAAAAATTACTGGAACTGTGGAGCAATCTTGATACATCAGATTGCATGCATTGTGCGCTGGCCCTCGGTATTTTCCTGTTAAAAGAATTTATGAAAAGAAATGAATTGAATTATGCTTCTAAGTATTTACCTGTTAAATGGCAATGGTCCCGGACTCGTTCCTCATCGGCTGCAAACGTTTTTTCACATATATGGCAGCAAGTAGAGCAAGTAGTTTCCATATGTGAACGTCGTTCCTCTTTAGTCAAGGGTTGCATTGGCCTGATGTTCAGCTTTTCCTGTACAGCTATGGATGCAATCTTTTGCAATTCTAATGCAAACCATTGTTGACAGTCCTTGCCTCGATATGCTCTGTAATATGAGAGCTTAGCATCATGTTTGCAGTGGAAATAGAATGCTATGCTGTGAACTTCATGTTCCTGGATTCGCTGTGTATTTCGATCGTTTCCCTGAATCGGCTTCAATATTGATTCAAGATCAGCATACACACAAAACGGGACTGGATTCTTATGGTTATAATTCTTATATTCCAACCATTTCTTTTCCTCTGAGGGAAACATAATTCTGCAATCGTTTTGCTTCTCACATTCAGGAGTGTGTGATGTTAATTTTTCTTCAGAGTAAAAGTAGAGCAAACATCTCTCACATATATACTTTCTACCATCATGTTTCGAAGTTTGCTTCGATATGAGTCGCGAAAGATCTTTAATCCAGCAGAAATGATATCTGCCCGCATCATCATCATCATCATCCATATGATCTTCATCATCATCAGCTTGGTCATAGTCATCTTGCAGCATTAAGAGATTGACATGTCGCTCCATCCTGTGTTTCGTAAGTCTAACTGGAACAGTGGTGAAGAAACGCTCTTTCTCTAGGATGAACACGTTTATTGACAAATTGTTCTGGTCTTCAAATTGCGTTATTTGGTTAAGCGTCATGGGAAATGTTATTCTAGTTAAATTTAGCACAGTAGAATAATGTGGATATGATGAGATCCTATTGGTGTTAATATTTGCAGGATATAGCGCTGATGTTATTGCCCACGCGAAGCATGCTTCATCATTATTTTTCACATTGATGCAAGCTTGCTTTAAAGCAATCTCCCTCGGTAGAGGTATATACGAAGATCCTCGGAGTTGTTCAAACTTGTTGATGTGTACTGCTAGATGTATTATAGAGTTCAGTGACCAGCCACTGTCTTTTTCCTGGAATTCTTCCAGCTGAGTGTTTATTGGATCCAAAATGTTTGATTTAAACCAGTCCTCTAAATTGTCATCTGCACTAATTGCAGCAGTTCTCGCTTGGAAATATTTAATGTCTTTTATAATTTCATTGTCACCAGTTTCCTTAACAAATTCACTGCAAAACGTTGTAGAAACTTTAATATTAAAATAATGTTTTAATGTATTCTTAATGCGGCGTATAAATAATTTGGCAGCGTCTTGCATAAATAGCTTCGGATCGATATGCTTTAAGTTTGCAATAACACCTTGTCGAATTCTGTCTGCGAACGCTGTCTTTATTTCCTCCCACTTTACAAAATCACTTCTTCTTACGCGAGTAATTCCTCCACCTCGACGGGGAGTTCTCAATAGCGCTCTTAATGCTTTAATTTGCTCGAGACAGCTCTCGAAATGTCGTTTCCTAGCACTCTTATTGCACTACGAAATGCAACTTGAAATTTATGCATGTTTCTATTGCACTTTTTAACAATATAGTCTTTATTCACTGAATTTTTTAAACACTCCATCACATCTTTTCGCAAATTTTCAATTATTGAAAAACTTTTATTTACTAACATCGAAGACATTTTTAATTTTTTATATGTTTTTAAACTATCACTGAGGCTCACTAAAACTGACTGATGCTCCCCAAGAGTTTGCTTGGGCTTTTATAGCAACAGTTTGTGAACATGAATGATCCTGTTGCTGCAATAATCATTGTACAGGATGAATTCCAACGAATTTGCTTACAGGCTGAGATGATATCGAATAAACAATACAACACAAAAAAAAACATGAATCATCCAAATTAATTTGATTACTTTATTCTGCTGGTTGAAATTCCAAATATCGAATGAGATTGTTTACATGAATGCATTTCAAGATAAAAAGAAAAAGTGGAAATTTGTTTACTTTATGCGAATTCTAATGAAACATTTCGAACCGTAAAATTCTTGGAACAATAAAATAAAATTTTTGGCTGCCTACACTAAGTGTGGTATCAAATTACGTGAAAAGAATAAATGTGCTGATATTGCTTAAATTTGTTTACACAGGTATGCATGACTCATTCAGCTAAAATGCGTATTTTTTAAACAGGAAGTTTACACAGGTGTGTATGAACCATTCAGCTTAAATGCGAATTTGTTTACAGCGGTGATATCAAATTACATCATAAATAGGGGACGCATGCCTAATGTTTAGTAAACATTTAATATTTGATGCCCAGAACCACACTGCCCAGAACGCCTATAGAAAGTCATCCGGAACTTTTGATATCTACAAATTCCTCACTAAGAAATATTCAAGTAAGAAAACAGCAAATCCAAGGCGACATTATGCTGATATCTACAACTCCACAGGGTAACTTGAATTATTAGTAATATTGAAAGGCAAGATCGCTAATATCTCGAAAACCACAGTTCGTAGAGGATTTCTGATGAAAATTTTGTACCAATACCCTATCCACTGGCACCTCCTAGAATCTATTGGTATGAAAAGAATAGCATAGGGTTAACTTTAATTATTACTAATATTAACTATATCTAAAAAGGTAAAATCGCTAATATCTCGAGAACCATAGCCCGTAGAGGATTTCTGATGAAAATTTTGTCCCCCAACAGTACCAATACCCTATCCACTGGCACCTACTAGAATCTATTGGTATGAAAAAGAATAGCATAGCGTTAACTTTAATTATTACTAATATTAACTATATCTAAAAAGGTAAAATCGCTAATATCTCGAGAACCATAGCCCGTAGAGGATTTCTGATGAAAATTTTTGTCCCCCAACAGTACCAATACCTTATCCACTGGCACCTCCTAGAATCTATTGGTATGAAAAAGAATAGCATAGGGTTAACTTGAATTATTACTAATATTAACTATATCTCAAAAGGTAAAATCGCTAATATCTCGAGAACCATAGCCCGTAGAGGATTTCTGATGAAAATTTTGTCCCCCCAACAGTACCAATACCTATCCACTGGCACCTCCTAGAATCTATTGGTATGAAAAAGAATAGCGTAGCGTTAACTTTAATTATTACTAATATTAACTATATCTAAAAAGGTAAAATCGCTAATATCTCGAGAACCATAGCCCATAGAGGATTTCTGATGAAAATTTTGCTCCCTCAACAGTACCAATACCCTATCCACTGGCACCTCCTAGAATCTATTGGTATGAAAAAGAATAGCATAGCGTTAACTTTAATTATTACTAATATTAGTTCAAAACCAAAAGCCCACATTTAGGCGCAACACTTGAAAACAGCAAAATCATAATAAAAATGCCTACAGTTAGGCACAGCACACCATGGGCAAAAACAATAAAACTTGAATTAATACTAAAAAGTTAATGTCATCTCCTGGTCAGCCAGACGGTAGGAAAGGAATTCTCCAGGCATACCCTGTGACGTATACCACTAGACGGAATCCCCCCTCAGTGGCCCAGAACCCAGTCCAGAGCCAGCAAAATAGTTTGAAATTTCCGGACACTTTTTGTATGGAAAAAGTGATCTGGTACTGTCATAGCATATCTACTTACGCGAAGTGAAAAATTGGAATTCGGCTCCGAATTTTCGTTTAAAAACTTTATGAAAAATATAAAAATTAAATTTTCTAAAACACCTCAAATGGAAAAAAAGAATCAAGAAAAAATATTGTCAAATTAAATAGTTACGAACGAAAATGTTGAAACAGTTTTCCTGAAAGTCCAAACAGCCAAAAAATCACTATTGGAAATCCATACATTTTTAGACCACCCTACTGTTCATATATATGTATCAAATTGAAAGAACCGTTTCACTTGTAACATGAACCATTTTAGTTATGGTTATAAAGTACAAAGGGACCCCTTTGGAATCAGTGCTCACGTTTGATCTGATAGCTTAAATTTGATAGGGAAGCAATGAATTTAGAGCGACGAGTCGTAAGAAAGGCTTTATCTCGACACTCCGAGGAATATATTGGCATATTTCATCCTACTTATTTACCGAACACACTGTATATAACTTGACACTCACCACACCTCCATCAATTTTGTTCACAGTTTTCTAAATTACACACATATATTTAAAAAATTAACTATGTACATCCAAACTTTAGAATTTCCATTTTCTCCTTTCTACAGCTTCACTAAAATAAGGAATTAAAATACAAAAAATATATATATATATACTATATATATTGGGATTGCAAATTTTGAGATTTTCAAGGATAACCGAAATATCCAAATTTCAGAAAAAATACCTTGATTAATTTTCCTCGAACACCTCAAGCTTCCCAAAATTACTAAAGTTTATTTCATGGAGATGCGATGGGTACTTTCTAAGATATAAATCTTTAAATTACATCTACCAAGCCAAATTGCCACATTTTTTAAA
The DNA here is from genome assembly GCA_963924295.1 of Dioctria rufipes. NCBI lineage: Eukaryota > Metazoa > Arthropoda > Insecta > Diptera > Asilidae > Dioctria > Dioctria rufipes. Next base: position 90,179 of record CAWUPM010000738.1, on the reverse strand, counting down.
TTTCAAAAGACCGTATCTTGGTCATTAATAGATCGCAACAAACTTCCTGTAAAATTCCATTTAAATGAAAGATAGTCCATTCGCAAATTTACACAAAATTGATCGACTTTCTGTGTAATGACCTAATAAGATTATTTCCTTTTCATATAAATAGAATAGAATTGTTTATTTAGGACTCTGTACTAAAAGAATATACATATCTTTTATTTAGTACGAAAAATTGTAAAGTAAATAAAATGAGCAAATAATACTTAAAACATAATAAAATAACATACCTAGCAATATACAGTTTTTCCTCTTGATTCCATAATATTATTGGACCGACTTTTACTAACACGTCCCATGATTAAATAATAGTTACTCACAATTATAATCAAATAGATTATAAGTATATATAACTGCAAAAAACATTTTTCGCCTCCGAAAAAAAAAAAAAATAAGAAATTACCAATGATAGAACGTAAAATATTCCGCGAAATCTACACACATATACCTAATAGTTTGTTCACGAGCGCGATTTATCGCATGCGACAGAGCTCTGGTTGCCTGCAACAATGTTGTTGTCACTGAACATGCTTACTCTTTCTACGTTTCGTGCGATACAAAAATTTATCGCAGTAATGCTCTTTTCACCTTAACCTCAACATTTATGTTTGTTTACATTTGTAATCGGATGTTAAAGCTCCGCAGTGATGTCGAAATTTACTATAATATGTAAATATATAAATATAAACACATAATATATGTTCATTTCACATTAATATCTCCTTCCCACTACAAAACTAAACAAATCAAGTTGTTGCCTCTGTCAACTTGTGAACGTATCGCGCGATAAAACCAGTCGCAAATAGAGGTAGATCTATAGAAAGAGCGAGGCGTCACCAAAATACCGCACTTATCGTATCGCGCTCGTGAACAGGGTTTAATGCAGAAAATGGTGGCATATATTTTCCGAACATGCAGGCACAATCCGCAGAGCTTTCAAAACAAATGAGTGCTTTCCAAAAGCACATCATTCCATCTGACGGTGACGAAATGAATTAAAAACGCCAAATTGTATGCAAAATATATAAAAACAAGTAACTTTTGCCGCTACATGCTTAACATTATTGACTTTACTTCTTCATCATTGTAAGTTTTGAGTTTTTCAAAATGAACAGAAAAAGCTTCGATATCTGTTACAAATTGAACTTTCTTTGCAATAATATCATAATTTTGATAGACATTTCCTGTCTGAAAATAGCAACATTTAAACGAAAATATGTTAGTAACCAAAACTTTTTTGCTAGTTTTCCCTCCGTCACTTCCTCTTCCACTTCAAGATCTTCCATACTCAAGTACAAAATTATACATATACTTGATGTACCAGTATTACATTGCTTTCTACCAAACTTTGAAAATTTTAAGAATTCGAGAGTTTTCTAAAGTTAATTACATACATATAAAGCCCCGAAATCTTTATTTTTGACATGTTATTACTTAAGTTCAGTGGTGTGCTGGAGTGGGCTCGCCTGGCTCGCGCGAGCCCATTGTTAATTTTTTGAAACTTTGCGAGCCCATTGTAAAAAGTAGGTTTTCAGAGTTTTCATAATATGCATGATATTTATCGATCTCATCGAACTTGAAAATGCTACTGATGAATATATACTTACTGTTTTGCTTAAAACTTTAAATAAATACGATTTCTCTGACAAAACATTTAAAAGAAAATTTGGTTGCATTTTGTTCTGATGGAGCTAGTGTAATGTTGGGAAAAAAAACTGGAGTTTCAACAAGGCTTGTCCAAAAATATACGAATATTATAATTTGGCATTTCTTAGCCCACCGGCTACAATTAGCATTATCAGATTCCACAAAAAGTATTGGTCAATTGAACCACTATGAAATTTTTCTTGACAAGCTCTATGCCTTTTACCACCAATCACCAAAAAATCAACGGGAATTAAAAACATGTGCTGAAGAAATAGACGTGGAAATTATAAAAATGGGTCGAGTGTTCGGACCTAGGTGGGCAGCTTGCAGCTTACGCACTTCATTGGCGGTCTGGAAAAACTATCCCGATTTATGCAAACATTTTAAATATAGTGACAAAACATCTGGGGCCGGATTCTGTAGCACGGAGAATTTGGGAATTTGGGAGATGAGAATTGCGTTTTCTTAGAATTTTTAATTCCCTAATTCTCCATTCCCAATTCACTAACATGGTTGGAGAATTAGGGAAAACGTAAGAAATGTGAAAAAGTGCGAATCGCCTGGGACGATTAAGGGTATCAATTTTTGTTGTAGAGGGTTGGACTTTTTTTCATATGTGAGGTACATCTACCTATTACCTTCCACTGTCGAAATAAATTTAAATTTCTTTTTTGTTGGGGTAGTTTTTGAGGGTTGTAGGAGGGGTTGTAGGAGGGTAGGTTTTCTCGAGTTTTTCCGGGATAACGAGAGAATGGAGAGTAGAAGGAGAATGTATGTGGTATCAAAAAAATGGGAGCTCAGCACGAACAAGATAGGCTTAGGAAAAGGGACGGGGAGAGTGCGGGGTAGAAATGGGAGCTGATTAAGGGAAATAAAAAAAAAATTAAGACAATATCAGGAGCTGCAATAATTCGCAGGGGTAAGCTCAGGATCTCTAGGCCCAATAAAAAAAAAGTAAGAATTCACATTGGTAATTAGCCATGCATGGGTATTATAGGCTATATTTTATTTCGATTAACGGTAATTTGCAGATTTGAGCGGCCTCGGCGGTAAATTTTGCTATCGCAATATTCACGGGCGCCTAACTTTATGTGGGAGGGCTGTAGAGTATTGGAATTTTTTTGATAGATTAAGGGTTTAGAGTACAAAAATATAGGTGAACAATTTTGTGGGCAGGGTGTTTTGGGGGTTGGGGGTCGTACCACCCCTCATAGGGGGTTGCTCAAACTACGTCATGTTTGGTACCAAATTAAAGAGGGAGGAGAGGATAATCGAGTGGTGTAGTTTGTCTTTGATCGTTTTAACGTGATAGCTGACTTTTGACCGCCGAAAAACGATTTTTTTACACTGCGGTCATATACACCCCAGTTTCCATATTTTGCATATATTTCTTCCCTTCTTTGTTTCACATCCATTAGTACTCTGTTGGGAACATTTCTGTCATGGGAAGTAAATTTCCAGGACTTACCAGTTCCTCGCAATGATGAGATGAAAATATGTCAATTTTTGTACCAAAAACGGCCAATTTTTCACCTTAAAAAGGACTGCTACACTTCTTTTACAGTTATTTCCAAAACGGTTTATCATATTCAAAAATTATTTACACATTTAATTAGGGGACAAAATGTAGATGCGATTTCATCCTACACACAAGCTTTACCATGTATATTTAAAAATTTTACAGCATCTCTTCTGTACTGGACGACGACCAAATTGATCAATTTCACGTGATTTTTTAATTTTTAGCGGGTACTTTGAGAGACAAAATCCTTGTTCCTCTGTTAATATTGCATGGATTTCCATAATTTGTTTTTTACAATATAGTCAGGATACGCAGTGAATACATAACTCAATTTGAAATTCCTAGGTACCTAGATACCTTCACAAAACGCAACAAAAGCAGACAATACAATTTTTCCACTTACTTTTCCACTTGCAAAACACCGGAGAATTAACAAGTGGAATGGAGAATTTGGGAATTAACAAGTGGAATGGAGAATTTGGGAATTCCGTACTCACTTCTCAAATTCTCTCTCCGTTGAACATTTTTCGTCTTACTTTCACTTCTCAAGTTCTCCGGTGTTTGCTTGTGGAAAAGTAAGACGAAAAATTCTCAACTGAGAGGATTTGAGAAGCGAGTACGGAATTTCCGAATTTTTCGTCTTACTTTCACTTCTCAAATTCTCCGGTGTTTGCTTGTGGAAAAGTAAGACGAAAAATTTTCAATTGAGAGAGAATTTGAGAGGTGAGTACGGAATTCCCGAATTCTCCATTCCAACTATTAATTTTCCGGTGTTTGCTTGTGGAAAAGTAAGACGAAAAGTAAGTAGAGAATTCCCAAATTCTCCATTCCACTTGTTAATTCTCCTGTGTTTTGCAATTGCAAAAGTAAGTGGAAAAATTGTATTGTCTACTTTTGTTGCGTTTTGTGACGGTATCTAGTTAGCTAGGAATTTCAAATTGAGTTATGGATTCACTGTGTATTCTGGCTATATTGTAAAAGACAAATTATTTAAATCCATGCAATACTAACAGAGGAACAAGGATTTTGTCTCTCAAAGTACCCGCTAAAAATTACAAATCACGTGAAATTGATCAATTTGGTCGTCGTCCAGTACAGAAGAGATGCTGTAAAATTTTTAAATATACATGGTAAAGCTTGTAGGATGTAATCGCATCTACATTTTGTCCCCTAATTAAATATGTAAATAATTTTTAAATACGATAAACCGTTTTGGAAATAACTGTAAAAGAAGTGTAGCAGTCCTTTTTAAGGTGAAAAATTGGCCGTTTTTGGTACAAAAATTGACATATTTTCATCTCATTATTGCGAAGAACTGGTAAGTCCTGGAAATTTACTTCCCATGACAAAAATGTTCACAACGGAGTACTAATGGATGTGAAACAAAGAACGGAAGAAATATATGCAAAATATGGAAACTAGGGTGTATATGACCGTAGTGTAAAAAAATCGTTTTTCGGCTATCAAAAGTCAGCTATCACGTTAAAACGATCAAAGACAAACTACACCACTCGATTACCCTCTCGTCCCTCTTTAATTTGGTACCAAACATGACGTAGTTTGAGCAACCCCCTATGAGGGGTGGTACGACCCCCAACCCCCAAAACACCCTGCCCACAAAATTGTTCACCTATATTTTTGTACTCTAAACCCTTAATCTATCAAAAAAATTCCAATACTCTACAGCTCTCCCACATAAAGTTAGGCGCGCGTGAATATTGCGATAGCAAAATTTACCGCCGAGGCCGCTCAAATCTGCAAATTACCGTTAATCGAAATAAAATATAGCCTATAATACCCATGCATGGCTAATTACCAATGTGAATTCTTACTTTTTTTTATTGGGCTTAGAGATCCTGAGCTTACCCCTGCGAATTATTGCAGCTCCTGATATTGTCTTAATTTTTTTTTTAATTTCCCTTAATCAGCTCCCATTTCTACCCCGCACTCTCCCCGTCCCTTTTCCTAAGCCTATCTTGTTCGCGCTGAGCTCCCATTTTTTTTATACCACATACATTCTCCTTCTACTCTCCATTCTCTCGTTATCCCGGAAAAACTCGAGAAAACCTACCCTCCTACATCCCTCAAAAACTACCCCAACAAAAAAGAAATTTAAATTTATTTCGACAGTGGAAGGTAATAGGTAGATGTACCTCACATATGAAAAAAAGTCCAACCCTCTACAACAAAAATTGATACCCTTAATCGTCCCAGGCGATTCGCACTTTTTCACATTTCTTACGTTTTCCCTAATTCTCTAACCATGTTAGTGAATTGGGAATGGAGAATTAGGGAATTAAAAATTCTAAGAAAACGCAATTCTCATCTCCCAAATTCCCAAATTCTCCGTGCTACAGAATCCGGCCCCTGGAGTATTAAATCGACCTTTAAATTTAGAATTTTTAAAGGATTTAGCTTTAATGATCGACGTCTTACAGGAATTCGCTTCCCTTTCAGAAGCCTTACAAAGTCGACACATTAATATTGTTAAAGCAAATACTCTAATAGTTCGATCTATTAACGCCATTAATTATTTGATGGATTCTGTTGGATGCTATGAAGCTAAAATCGAGGATATGGTTAAGTCTAAAGCGTTTGAAGGTTTTAAAATGGAAGCAAGTATATGAAACTCCCACGCGACAAACTATTAACTTGTATTGTTTCGTCCCTTAAAGAAAGATTATTGAGTCAACACAATGATATATTACGAATCGACGATAATTAAATTATTAGTGATGAAGATTTTAAAAATATTGTTAACGTCTGCTATCCGGAACAGTGGCAAATGGAAGAAATATTATCTCCGTTTCGAGAAGGCGAAAAAAGAATAAAAACTTTGAGTTTTATTTTAAAGTGTGATTAATGAATTTAGAGAACTTGTTGAGGCTAAACTAGCAGGAAGATCAAATGAACAACCAGTTTGTATAAAAAAGCTAGAAACATTATAGAAACTGTTGCAATTAGCAGTGCTGAAGCCGAAAGAGCTTTCAGCGCAATGAACAATGTAGCGACACAAAAACGAACAACATTTACTGTCCAACACATTGCGGATTTTATGACAATTTCTTTAAATGGTAAACCATTGCATTAATTTGATCCAAACCCTTATGTAAAATCTTTTCTGCGCAGTCATCATTCAACAATTGAACCAGCAAATAGAAAATCGGCAGAAAAGATAGGGGAGGAAGAATATTCTATATGGAGCTTTTTGGAATAATTTTATTTTAGTTGATATTCTAGCTAGAAGTTAATTTTAGTTTGCATTTTTTTATATTAAACATTTTGTTTGATAGTAATATTCAGTTTGTGATTTTTTGATTTTGTATATTTTAAATAAAAAGATTACTCTTTTGGACTTTTTACCGGGTTAAACTTAATTTTGTTCAAGAAAGAATTTTTTGGGATATCTCCGGTATATAGCAAAAGCTAAAAAATGTTCTAATTTCATCACACAACCCATTAATTTTTGGTGACAACTTTCAAGTCTTAGTTTGACTCATCAAAAGGTCCCAAATAGCGAGATTGGGTGATTTGAAAAACAAATGAAAAAATTAAAAAAGAAGAAAGAAATGAAAGTTTTTTTTCTCTATTTTTCTCAAACTTTTCATTTGTTTCTTCTTTTTTCATTTTTTCATTTGTTTTTCAAATCACCAAATCTCACTATTTGGGACCTGTTGATGAGTAAAACTAAGACTTGAAACTTGTCACCAAAAATTAATGGGTTGTGTGATGAAATAACAAATTAGAACATTTTTTAGCTTTTGCTATATACCGGAGATATCCCAAAAAATTCTTTCTTGAACAAAATTTGTATATTTTGTATTCTATTGCGTTTGTTTTTCTTTCTTTAAATTTTTCATATAAATTATTTTATAAAAATAATTTTTAGTTTTTTTTAAATAACCATGAAAAAAAAATCCCCCCCCCCCCAGGCGCCGGCCCCGTGCAGCGAGCCCATTGTTAACATTTTTCCAGCACACCACTGCTTAAGTTTATGCTTTTTCTCAAACTATGTGCATGTGCAATTTTGATCATGATAATATGCACAATTTTGACACAAACTTGTATTAACTTTTCGTGTTCTTTCAGATTTCAGTGGTAACCACCCGACAGGACGGTGTTGAACGCATTTACTCTGACTTTACAGTGAATTGTTTAACTGGCACGATAATTCACTTGATAATATTGGAAAGCAACATATTGAATTAGTTTTGGTGAAACAAATTTTTTATATTTAGTACATAAAACTATAAACATTTTCTTTTAATGGCCATTGGCGGCCATCAGTTGTATATTTTATGTGCGGCCAATTGTTTTACTACAGCGGTGATGACTATACTTGCCAGCAGCATCAATTGAGGATACTAAGTTTAGTAAATACGAGTAAATAAGCAAATATTGTATCAACAAAAATGTTGAGCACAATAGCAATATTAAATATTCAACCCAACACAAGCAAACTCATGTTGCATTTCCAATACAAGCAGGATGCAAGCTGTCATAATAAGACCTTTCCCAACAATCTTAGATTCTGACAAAAAGCAATTTAATTTACCCATCTATTGCCACCCATAACAACAGCCAGTCCTTATAGAAAGGCATGGCAATGACACAGCACAGCAATTTCTTATTGCTGATGTCCCTGGAGCTCGTTAACAAACCTTGAAAAGTTTTCATTCTCCTCACAAAATCCCATTCACCAAACATGAAAAGGTACACCTAGTTGAAATCTCATCGAATTCATTAAGTCCACTATTTCGACGACATGGATATCCTAACGAGAAGTCCTCGAGGAACTCCTCATTCACATTTTTCAACAATTGACAAGAGCTTTATTTTGCTATAAAGTCAGCAATAAAAGGGCATCCGGTTGCAGACATTCAGAATAAACGATGTCCTGGCAAGTGGTCTGTTGCTGTTTTCCTATAACGATGTCTTCTGAAGACTTACGGGGCAGGAAGGGTGAATGTTGCTACACTCTTTCGATTTCATATACATATACTACACAGAACTTGTGGGTACTCTCTCGTCGGGATTTATGCCTGATATCCGGCCTTCTCCTATGAAGGAAAATTTTATTGTTTAAGGATTTCGATTTGTGGCCCTATTCTGATGGCCGCTAATATTCTGGTTATACAACAGACGGTTACAGGATACACATGGAATCGGGTTTATTTTACTGTAACCGACACAGACCGTCCGTCCGTGGTTTTGTGGGAGGATTTACTGATTTTATCGGCTTGATGATTTATAAGCGATTTTGGGACTTCCGAGGTTGTTTAGCAAATCGAACATTGTAGACTAAGCGGAGTGGAGGGTTGATAGGTTTTGAATTGTAATTCATATGGGTATTGTATATTTTCTTCCATACACTTACAAATATATATGTAGATATGTGCACACAAACTTGACTATTAACGAAACTTTAATTGAGTTTTGGTTGAATTTGTTGTAGCCGCTGGGCATGTTTTGATCAGTTTGTGCGCTGTATGACAATTTTATACGCGAAGGGAGAAGTTATAGTCAAGACAAAATTTCGCGATAAGAATTTCTACTTCAGGGCAATTTTTTCGCTTTACGATTCATAAAGATTTATGTGACATGCTTACTGCCACCTTTATCTGCTTGTACCTATATATTTTATAGCCAGGAAACAAATCGGAATATTTTGATTACTCGAAGGAATTGAATTAATTACAAAAATAATAATAATAATAACTTTATTGCTGGAAAAGAGAAAGAAAAATGAGAAATCATTGAAAGAGAATGTAAAAACTAATAAAAAGCAGATTTAATAAGATAAAACATGTTTTATAGTTGATTTATACTACCCGGAGTTGAGGTTATTTAAGAAGACATACCTAATTACTTACATTTATTAATGTTTCGAATTAACTTTTATTTGATAATCTCTAAAAACAATAAAATTAAATAATGTATATTTGGTAGTATAAAAATATATCACCTTGCCATTTTTTGTTCCTTTACTGAAATTTGATCAGCTCAAGTTGCTTCAAATGATATTGCCATCATACCCTTTGCCAGTAGTAAGAACGAAGTCTGTACTCGCTTAAACAAAGAGATCGATTTTTGTACCTTTCTTAATTGACAGTGGTAGATCGTTAGACCAGCTAAGAGTCTAACATCTGTCATACTGAAGCTCCTTCAGTTTTTTTCACTGATGTAATCGCCTCAAAATCCTTGGGATAAGTATGCCCTGTAAGGTTCCTCCAGTACACACTGTGCTTCTCAGAAGAGACTGTCTCTGATAAATTAGAAACCAGCAAATATCCAGATCATGCCGACATAATTGGAATTATGTAGTTCGTAAACGACACGTTGGGATTACCACACGAGCCCTAACTTCGCTGCTGGAGATGCAGGAAAGTTTATTACTGTCTATTGATGAAAATAAAGATGCTTTTATTCTCGAGAGCAAAAAATACTCTAACCGAATTTTTGTTAGAGTTCAAATTTTTGAAGGAGAGAAATCAACATTTATTTTAATGATTCTAAATTATAAACAGCAGAAAAACTACCGAAGTGAATTTCATCCTCCTCATTATTTTCGTGGTTAAAGCAGTTGTCCGAAAAATGAAAAGCTAGTTCAAATGTCGGATGATTTAATGCTTTTTTCTACTTATAATTTATATTTTTTATAATTATATAAAATAATGTTTCTTTTATTAGATTATTACAGGTACAGGTCATCATGGAATTGAAATCTCAGCCTAGCAGACTAGATGCCTCCCATGATTAGTTATTCCCCTGTTCGGGAATATCGCTCAAAACTCTAATCTTAACACCCGTGTTCCATATTTTCTAGTTCCATATGTCGGGATGTGAAAATAAACAGGATTGCCAATTCCACTTTCGGTTATGTACATCGTAGTAGAGCATTTTCTGTATACTATTCAGTTTGGCCTTAACATGCGTTTTATGACAGCTGGGTAGATTTAATATATTTTTCTGCGTATGACTCAGAATAATCTTCCGCCTTTTTACAGGACTATTTCTACATGCAGTATCCAAAAACTATATATGTCGCTTAAGTATTTATGATGGTCCCTAAGAGATTAGGAGTTTAATTTTACGTTCCAATTAATCTTAAGATAAACAAAACTATCAAACTTTATTTGTTAATTTTAAAGCTACCGAAATTTGTGAATTGGTTAATATTTTATTCTGATAACTAAACACTTTTTTTAGGCAGCGGGATGAGAGATCCCGAGCACGGAGACCAGGATGACCCATTTTGCTAACCTGCTAGAAAACCTTATCACCAAAACATTCCCGTCTTCTTATAGAAGCGCATTAGGTCTTGGTAAGGTAAGTTTGTAACTATCCTGCTCCGGGCAAAGGCCCGACAAGCATACAGAAAGTGTTCGGTTTTATCAGGCTCTCCTTCGAGGTAGGGAGACACTCAGGGCTACCAACACCACCCATCGTAGTTAGATGAGAGTGAAGCGAGATGTGGCCCGTGATGGTGCCAACCACATTTCTGCATTGTTTTCTTCTGAGCCCCAATGGAAAAACCTGCAAGTGATCAGCTTCGTCCATCTTCGCTCCTGGTAAACATTCGCTTTGATGAGAGACAAAGTAACCGAGGTGGGAACGTCTACGGCGGATTCGGGTCCAAAAAATGGAAAATCAGAGCTAGCCCTGGCTAGAAGATCACTCCTTTCATTCCGTATGATCCCCATGTTACCAGAAACAGGAACCCACAGAAGGGACACTGTTCCGTCTCGGAACAAAACTAAAAACTTATATACTAAAAACACTACACTACTAACACTCACGAGATTCCACACAAGATAATTTAAGCATAGATCCCCCGATGCAGCAACATAATCTAAAATAAAATCAAAAGCATCTACAAAAAATAAATAAACAAATAGAAGTCTCAGATCATTCACGATCTGAGACTTTAATTAGAAACAAAACTTACAAAAATAACACATCAATTCCCACGATGCGAGAAATATCCCACGATGTCCTAAGGGACCAAAATTCTAAAAAAAGGGAAACATATTATTAATAGAATAAATAACATAATATTCAAAATATAAACACTTACCCATAACCAAGCCGCTGCCAAAGTCAGTCGACATTTCTGAAATGACAACCGGCAGTACATAGCAAAACATTCCAATTAGAATTATGATAACGCCATTGTTGGACCAAATGCAGGAAAAATTCTCACGATGACGTCATTTGCGGACCAAATCCAATTCCTATTGTGTTTCTGCCTATAAATAGCGAGCTGCTGGAAGTAGCAAACCACTCAAGTTCTGACTGAGCACCAAGACAGATCGGCTGTTGATATTAAAGCCAAATTAAGTCTTGTTTAACACATAAGGGAAGTATTGCACCCTATTTTGACTAACATATTAATCAACTTTTAATATTTGATTGAATATATTTTAGCATCCCACCGGGAGATTATTTGATCCCAGCTAACAACCCATATGAGCAGACCATTGAAGCTCATCTCAATCAGCTTAACTTTGCTTTTTTGGTTAAATAATAATAGTTTTTTTTCTTCTTATTACAGATTAAGGGACAAATTTGCCATTGGAGGCGTAAATAATTGGATTATTTTTAGAATTGTAATATTAGAGGTAAAATTAAACTGAATTGATGTAGAATTAAGCATTTGAATTGATTAGTTTTAGGAGAAATTAGTGATAAATAAATTGAATTTGTTATTTTGAAGTCAACCTGTCTTGTCATTCAAAACCGGCACCTGCCCCCTTTTTTTTGCATGCTAAGCCCACATTGGGACTTAACATTGGTCCTTCGAGCCGGATAAGACAGGAAGATTTTCAAGATGGCGGATATCGCTAGTTTAACATTATCACTGATAGCTCTTAATGATCAAATCAACAAGGCCGCCATAAATCACTCCAAAGCAGGTAGTGATACCAAGGCAGGCAAAAAATACTATGCAGCACGCATAGACTCACTAGAAAAACTCTGGAAATCATTCACAGATCTGCATATAGCAATCTGGTCTACCAAAGATGGCGCTCAAAGCGAGTATGCCAAAGGAGAACTATATGAGGAAACCGAACTCATATATATAAATCTCTTATCCACTCTACTAGAAGAATTAGAAGAGTCATACCCAGCAATACCTCTCAATACAAACACAAATGAAACCAGAGTTCAGTCAGTACGACTATCAAAGCCAGAAACGCGGCTTCCACCAATCCATATACCGACATTTGACGGTAACTACAAATCATGGCGGACATTCCATGATTTGTTCAATTCATTAATTCACACAGACCCTAATATATCAAAGGTCCAAAAACTACATTACCTCAAACTCAGTGTCACTGGCGAAGCTGAACGCTTATTGCGTCAATTTGAAGTAACAGAAACCAATTATAACAAGGCATGGGAATTATTAAAAAAGAGATATGACAACAAACGAGTCCTAGTCAACACTCACTTAAAGGCATTATTGACACAAATGCCCATTAAAAACGAATCAGCTCACTCCATTCGCTCTCTTTTAGACCAAACAGAAGAGAGCCTACACGAGCTGAAATATTTAGACTTACCAATAGAACATTGGGATGCAATATTAATTTACAACCTTGTTCAACGCCTCCCATCAGAGACTCATCAACTATGGGAGCAAGAGCAAGGCAGCAAGGCCGAGTTGCCAACATACGCTGATCTGTCAGTTTTTTTAGAGTCACGTTTCCGTACGCTAGAATCAATCCAAAACTTGAACTCAGCAGAACACGGACGACAAACAAAGTCGTCACATATCCAAGAGTTACGGCGCGGCTATAGACCCACGAACTCAAACAACATTCCGTCACATAACCATACACGCAAAGGTGCTCATGCCTTCATAAGCAAAACATATACTTGCATCAAGTGCAAACAAAATCACACGTTGTTCCACTGCACTTCCTTCAAGAAGCTATCTCCCCAATCAAGATCACAATTTGTGCAGCAACACAACCTATGCAAAAACTGTCTTGCATCAGGGCACAACTTAAATAACTGTCCCAGCCAAAAAACATGCTTTGAGTGTCACAAACGACACAACACTCTGCTGCACATCAAGCAAAATTCCGAAGCAGACAGTAGAATAAGTAAAAACGAACCAAATCAAGGGCAGCCAGAACTGAAGCTTAATAAGCCCGGCGGCAGTAATGAGGCAAGCACTGCATCATTCTTTACGACAAATGTCAACCGTGCATTATTATCAGCAGCACTAATTCAAATTGAAGGTCTAGACGGCCACAAGCATACCATGAGAGCATTATTAGACTCAGGCTCTCAAGTCTCATTCATCACAGAAGCCGCAAGTAGAAAAATACGACTACAGCAAATATCCACAAACATTAAAGTGACAGGGTTGGGAAAAACTAGAACAGCATCTGCAAGAGCACAAACATCATTTACTTTAAACTCCCTTCACACAAATTATAAAACACACATAACTGCTCTAGTGCTAAGAAAGATAACCGACTTCATACCAACTGACACATTAGACATCAGCAAATTGTTTTATCTGCAGCATCTAATTTTAGCAGATCCAAGCTTCTATACGCCTGGCCCAATTGACGTATTGCTAGGAGCTGACGTCTATGCCGACGTCATAGAAAACGGGGTTATCAAGGGAGCGCTAGGAGAACCCACGGCACAGCATACACAGTTGGGATGGATTTTAATGGGTAAAACAAAAACTAGTAAGAAAACGAGTCATTTCACTACGTTCACAGTACAGATTGATGAAAACAATAACTTAGATCAGCAACTAAAACAATTCTGGGAATTGGAAGAAATTCCTCGAAAAATAGCCCATCCTGACGATGAAATATGTGAGAAAATCTACACCAACACCCACCAACGGTTAAGCCATGGAGCATATCAAGTCAAATCACCCTTCAAGGGGAAGGTCGGACCAGAACTCGGTCAAACACGCTCTATGGCATTAAAACAATTCTTGCAGCTTGAAAAACGTTTAGAAAGGCACCCAGAGATGGCTGCACAATACAGATCATGCATCCAGGAATATCAACAGCTGGGACACATGATAGAAATCCCGCCAAGCCAGCTGGCAGCAGAACGGAGCGAAATCGGATTAAAGCCGATCCAACATTTCTATCTACCACACCATGCAGTCACAAAAGAGAGTTCCAGTACCAAGACAAGAGTAGTGTTCAATGCATCAGCACGATCAACCAATGGCCAGTCATTAAATGAGCAGATGTTAGTAGGCCCAACAATCCAACCAACCCTCTGGACCATAATCTTACGATGGCGTCAGTATAAGTACGTACTAACAGCCGACATTGAAAAAATGTACAGGATGGTACACATGCATCCAGATCATCAGAGCTATCAGAGAATTTTATGGAGAGATTGCCCCAAAGAGCCAATAAGAGACTTCAAATTGACAACTGTCACGTTCGGCACAGCAGCAGCCCCATATTTAGCTATCAGAACGCTACAGCAACTAGCCGATGACGAGCAAGACAGCTCTCCAAAAGCGGCTCTAAGTCTAAGAACAGTCTTTTACGTCGATGACCTACTAACTGGCGCCCATGAGATCCATACAGGCTTGGCACTTCAACAAGAACTAAGTCACACCCTCATCAAGGGAGGATTTCACCTCAGAAAATGGACATCAAACTGTCCAGAATTACTAGCCAACATACCAATACAAGACCAAGAGGTTAACACTACGCTAAATTTGTCAGAAAAAAACACCATAAAAACTCTCGGGCTGCAATGGAATCCTTCAACCGACGAATTTAGCTTCACCATTAAATCAACAATAATAAGTGACAACTATACCAAAAGAAAAATTCTCTCTGAAACTGCAGCCTTGTTCGATCCACTTGGATGGCTGGCTCCATGCGTCATAATAGCGAAAATATTCATTCAAAAACTATGGCTAACTGGATATGCCTGGGACGAGCCTTTACCAACCTCACTCAACCTAGAATGGATCAAATATCGAGAGAACTTAAAAGATGTCAAATCTCTAAAAATCCCCAGATGGACAAATTTTCTACCAAACATAAAAACCATTCAACTGCACGGATTCTGTGACGCGTCAACTAAAGCTTACGCAAGCGTCGCATTTATACGAATTATCAACCACGACAACTCAATCGTCACACACTTGTTGACATCCAAAACAAGAGTTGCCCCCATAAAATCCACATCACTGCCCAAGCTAGAACTATGTGGAGCTGTCATTTTGTCACGCCTCCTCAAACAAATATAAGATGATTTGAAATTTCAGGACATCCCAACCGTAGCTTGGTGCGATTCAGAAATAACATTAGCCTGGATACAAAGCCACCCAACAAGGTGGAAGACATTCGTTGCCAATAGAGTGGCAGAAATACACGAGAATCTCCATCCTAGGGCCTGGCGATTTGTTCCATCAAAAGAAAATCCTGCTGATTGCGCTACTCGAGGATTATATCCCGCCGAATTACAGCATCATACTCTTTGGTGGAATGGTCCATTATGGTTAAGACAGCATGAGGACAGCTGGCCACAACGACATGTCAACGACAAGTGCTGTGAACTTGAGCAACGAAAAGTCAAAGTTTTGATTTGCACTAACGACCATACTGAATGGCTGGAAAAATATTCATCATTTAGCAAATTAATACGCATAATCGCATATTGCAGAAGATTTTCTACAAATTGCCAAACATCATTAGCAGAACGAAAGAATAGCTATCTAACATCAAGTGAATTACTCGAAGCAGAAGTTAGAATCATCATATTAATGCAGAAACAAGCATTTCCAGACGAATACGAATGCCTATCAAGGCAAAAACCAATTTCAGGCAAAAGTCGGATATCAAGTTTGAATCCATTTTTAGACACAAACCAAGCTATACGAGTTGGTGGTAGACTCGAAAACGCCGCACTAACCTTCGACCAAAAACATCCGATGATTCTACCAAACAATCATCACGTGTCTAAATTAATCATTAATTACACTCATTCATACACACTACATGGAGGAACCCAACTTGTCCTCAATACATTAAGAAATCGATACTGCCTACTAAATGCTAGAAATACAATCCGACGCCAGATTCATCACTGCATCGCTTGCTTCCGAACAAAGCCAAGGTTTTCAAATCAAATAATGGGAAATTTACCTACTGCGAGAATAACACCATCCATGGTATTTGAACACACAGGAGTAGATTACGCTGGCCCAGTTGATGTAAAAACATCAAAGATTCGAAATTCGAAAATCATTAAAGCATATTTTAGTCTGTTCATATGCATGGCCACAAAGGCAGTTCATATTGAAATAGTAACAGAACTAACAACGTCAGCATTTCTCGCAGCGCTCAAGCGATTTACAAGTCGAAGAGGATTATGTCGACATCTATATTCCGGCTGCGGTACAAATTTCATCGGAGCAAACAAAGAACTGTCATGCCAGTTACAAAAGGTGTTAACTCAACTTCCACACGACATTGCGAATGATATCATGCTAGCAGGAATCACATGGCATTTCAATCCACCAGCAGCGCCACACTTTGGTTTATTATGGGAAGCCGGGGTCAAATCACTTAAAACACATTTAAAACGAACAATACAAAACACAATCTTAACATACGAAGAACTTTCAACTGTCATGTGTCAGATAGAAGCATGCGTAAACTCGCGTCCGCTGACTCCCTTGTCAAACGATCCCAAAGACTACAATGTTTTAACACCAGGACACTTCTTAACAGGCAGAAACATCAAAGCAATTCCTGAGCCAACTACAACCAAAAACTCTACATTACTCAAACGTTGGCAATACACACAATATTTGACAGACCAATTCTGGAAAAAATGGTCTGCGGAATATATACACAGCTTACAGCAGCGCACAAAGTGGAGAATTCCAGAAACTAATTTAAAAACTAATGACCTGGTCTTAATTCACAACAAACACTGTCCTCCCGCAAAATGGCTACTGGGCAGAATAATTAAAATCCACGAAGGAAAGGACAACAAAGTCAGAGTTGCGACAATAAAAACAGCACTACACGAATATTGTCACCCCATACACAAATTGTCCAAATTACCTCTGACAGAAGACCACAACAAAGCAACAGATTAATAAATCCACAGGACAAACCCACACACTACAGCACCACTGGGAAAAAAACAATAGCTGAACACAGGTCCAGACATAATTCGCTCCATCGTCATAAAAGTCAGAAATAATCATGGGCCCATCTAAAACAAATCACCACACTGCAACAAAAAAAGCACATATACAAGCAACATAAATAATAAAATCAAGTTAAAACTAAAGCGTGTGGGCCTCATCATATAAAAAACTTTATTGCAGCAAATCATCGGCAATGCAGTTCAAATCAGAACCTACTTCAGTCATTAGGTTGTGCGCCAAAATCGCTTGACAACTGGCAAAAAAGACTTTTAATATAATTTTTTCAAAAATTATTGTTGCAAATTTATTTATTCTATATATTTTTTTTTTTTCCTTATTATTTTTTCTCTTTGTTTCCTCTTTATCATTTGTAAGTTTTTTTTATCATTTATGACTTATTATTTTTGTTTGCAATTTTTCATTTTTTGCTTTTTATTTTTTATTTTTTTTTTTTTTAAAAATCCAAAAAGAATAGAGATGGAGTCGCTACCAAGCCTCGACGACTGTTTGTGGATAGATGACGTCCCCGAGCTTGAAAATTCCTTAAAGGACAAGCTCAGGACAACCGACATGCCCAGACGTCCAAAAACTTACATACCGCCGTTTGAGGCGCTTCCAGCTTCACCTGAAACTAAAAACCTAGCTGACGCAGCCATTTTTAGGAAGCCAACTAGGCCAATCAGGCCCCCTACTGGCACCAAAAGATCTGCCATACAACCGGCAGTAGCAATGACGTTCACAAATATCGCACCACAAAACATAACGATGCCATCTAGCACATCATTGAAAAAGCCAGCACTGACGGCTTCATCAGCGACGCAACGCGACGCATCAAAACTTCAGCCAGCATTGACGGCTCCATCAACATCATCACAGGCTAAATTCAACATACCAGCTCCAACAGCTTTAACCTCAAAACCACCACGTAAAAGGCCAACTCCGACAGCCTCCTCGTCAACAGCAGGACTATCAAACGTTCCAAGTACAAAACAAGCGTTGACGACGCCATCCGACACGTCACCCAAAAGGCCAGCCCGGACGGCTGCAAACACAGTCCCAACAAGGCCTCCTACGAATTTTATCGTAGAGCCAGGTTTATGGGAACAAGTACGAACTCAGCCAATTCCATGGCTGAAAGTATTTACAGCAAGAAAGTGCTTCCGCATCATAACTGAAGATGGAGACACACTCAGGTTCATCAAGTTGAAAACAGGAAAGATCAGAGTAAGGCTACAAATAAAATAAAAACACAACACGTAAGTTTGCACAAATTAATTTATTTTTATACCACGATTCCTCTTTTTCGAGAGGCGGGAGGATGTTCCGTCTCGGAACAAAACTAAAAACTTATATACTAAAAACACTACACTACTAACACTCACGAGATTCCACACAAGATAATTTAAGCATAGATCCCCCGATGCAGCAACATAATCTAAAATAAAATCAAAAGCATCTACAAAAAATAAATAAACAAATAGAAGTCTCAGATCATTCACGATCTGAGACTTTAATTAGAAACAAAACTTACAAAAATAACACATCAATTCCCACGATGCGAGAAATATCCCACGATGTCCTAAGGGACCAAAATTCTAAAAAAGGGAAACATATTATTAATAGAATAAATAACATAATATTCAAAATATAAACACTTACCCATAACCAAGCAGCTGCCAAAGTCAGTCGACATTTCTGAAATGACAACCGGCAGTACATAGCAAAATATTCCAATTAGAATTATGATAACGCCATTGTTGGACCAAATGCAGGAAAAATTCTCACGATGACGTCATTTGCGGACCAAATCCATGAAATCTCACAAACGACGCGAGCGTCATGGCAACGCCGCCGGCAGACACAATTCCTATTGTGTTTCTGCCTATAAATAGCGAGCTGCTGGAAGTAGCAAACCACTCAAGTTCTGACTGAGCACCAAGACAGATCGGCTGTTGATATTGAAGCCAAATTAAGTCTTGTTTAACACATAAGGGAAGTATTGCACCCTATTTTGACTAACATATTAATCAACTTTTAATATTTGATTGAATATATTTTAGCATCCCACCGGGAGATTATTTGATCCCAGCTAACAACCCATATGAGCAGACCATTGAAGCTCATCTCAATCAGCTTAACTTTGCTTTTTTGGTTAAATAATAATAGTTTTTTTTCTTCTTATTACAGATTAAGGGACAAATTTGCCATTGGAGGCGTAAATAATTGGATTATTTTTAGAATTGTAATATTAGAGGTAAAATTAAACTGAATTGATGTAGAATTAAGCATTTGAATTGATTAGTTTTAGGAGAAATTAGTGATAAATAAATTGAATTTGTTATTTTGAAGTCAACCTGTCTTGTCATTCAAAACCGGCACCTGCCCCCTTTTTTTTGCATGCTAAGCCCACATTGGGACTTAACATTGGTCCTTCGAGCCGGATAAGACAGGAAGATTTTCAAGATGGCGGATATCGCTAGTTTAACATTATCACTGATAGCTCTTAATGATCAAATCAACAAGGCCGCCATAAATCACTCCAAAGCAGGTAGTGATACCAAGGCAGGCAAAAAATACTATGCAGCACGCATAGACTCACTAGAAAAACTCTGGAAATCATTCACAGATCTGCATATAGCAATCTGGTCTACCAAAGATGGCGCTCAAAGCGAGTATGCCAAAGGAGAACTATATGAGGAAACCGAACTCATATATATAAATCTCTTATCCACTCTACTAGAAGAATTAGAAGAGTCATACCCAGCAATACCTCTCAATACAAACACAAATGAAACCAGAGTTCAGTCAGTACGACTATCAAAGCCAGAAACGCGGCTTCCACCAATCCATATACCGACATTTGACGGTAACTACAAATCATGGCGGACATTCCATGATTTGTTCAATTCATTAATTCACACAGACCCTAATATATCAAAGGTCCAAAAACTACATTACCTCAAACTCAGTGTCACTGGCGAAGCTGAACGCTTATTGCGTCAATTTGAAGTAACAGAAACCAATTATAACAAGGCATGGGAATTATTAAAAAAGAGATATGACAACAAACGAGTCCTAGTCAACACTCACTTAAAGGCATTATTGACACAAATGCCCATTAAAAACGAATCAGCTCACTCCATTCGCTCTCTTTTAGACCAAACAGAAGAGAGCCTACACGAGCTGAAATATTTAGACTTACCAATAGAACATTGGGATGCAATATTAATTTACAACCTTGTTCAACGCCTCCCATCAGAGACTCATCAACTATGGGAGCAAGAGCAAGGCAGCAAGGCCGAGTTGCCAACATACGCTGATCTGTCAGTTTTTTTAGAGTCACGTTTCCGTACGCTAGAATCAATCCAAAACTTGAACTCAGCAGAACACGGACGACAAACAAAGTCGTCACATATCCAAGAGTTACGGCGCGGCTATAGACCCACGAACTCAAACAACATTCCGTCACATAACCATACACGCAAAGGTGCTCATGCCTTCATAAGCAAAACATATACTTGCATCAAGTGCAAACAAAATCACACGTTGTTCCACTGCACTTCCTTCAAGAAGCTATCTCCCCAATCAAGATCACAATTTGTGCAGCAACACAACCTATGCAAAAACTGTCTTGCATCAGGGCACAACTTAAATAACTGTCCCAGCCAAAAAACATGCTTTGAGTGTCACAAACGACACAACACTCTGCTGCACATCAAGCAAAATTCCGAAGCAGACAGTAGAATAAGTAAAAACGAACCAAATCAAGGGCAGGCAGAACTGAAGCTTAATAAGCCCGGCGGCAGTAATGAGGCAAGCACTGCATCATTCTTTACGACAAATGTCAACCGTGCATTATTATCAACAGCACTAATTCAAATTGAAGGTCTAGACGGCCACAAGCATACCATGAGAGCATTATTAGACTCAGGCTCTCAAGTCTCATTCATCACAGAAGCCGCAAGTAGAAAAATACGACTACAGCAAATATCCACAAACATTAAAGTGACAGGGTTGGGAAAAACTAGAACAGCATCTGCAAGAGCACAAACATCATTTACTTTAAACTCCCTTCACACAAATTATAAAACACACATAACTGCTCTAGTGCTAAGAAAGATAACCGACTTCATACCAACTGACACATTAGACATCAGCAAATTGTTTTATCTGCAGCATCTAATTTTAGCAGATCCAAGCTTCTATACGCCTGGCCCAATTGACGTATTGCTAGGAGCTGACGTCTATGCCGACGTCATAGAAAACGGGGTTATCAAAGGAGCGCTAGGAGAACCCACGGCACAGCATACACAGTTGGGATGGATTTTAATGGGTAAAACAAAAACTAGTAAGAAAACGAGTCATTTCACTACGTTCACAGTACAGATTGATGAAAACAATAACTTAGATCAGCAACTAAAACAATTCTGGGAATTGGAAGAAATTCCTCGAAAAATAGCCCATCCTGACGATGAAATATGTGAGAAAATCTACACCAACACCCACCAACGGTTAAGCCATGGAGCATATCAAGTCAAATCACCCTTCAAGGGGAAGGTCGGACCAGAACTCGGTCAAACACGCTCTATGGCATTAAAACAATTCTTGCAGCTTGAAAAACGTTTAGAAAGGCACCCAGAGATGGCTGCACAATACAGATCATGCATCCAGGAATATCAACAGCTGGGACACATGATAGAAATCCCGCCAAGCCAGCTGGCAGCAGAACGGAGCGAAATCGGATTAAAGCCGATCCAACATTTCTATCTACCACACCATGCAGTCACAAAAGAGAGTTCCAGTACCAAGACAAGAGTAGTGTTCAATGCATCAGCACGATCAACCAATGGCCAGTCATTAAATGAGCAGATGTTAGTAGGCCCAACAATCCAACCAACCCTCTGGACCATAATCTTACGATGGCGTCAGTATAAGTACGTACTAACAGCCGACATTGAAAAAATGTACAGGATGGTACACATGCATCCAGATCATCAGAGCTATCAGAGAATTTTATGGAGAGATTGCCCCAAAGAGCCAATAAGAGACTTCAAATTGACAACTGTCACGTTCGGCACAGCAGCAGCCCCATATTTAGCTATCAGAACGCTACAGCAACTAGCCGATGACGAGCAAGACAGCTCTCCAAAAGCGGCTCTAAGTCTAAGAACAGACTTTTACGTCGATGACCTACTAACTGGCGCCCATGAGATCCATACAGGCTTGGCACTTCAACAAGAACTAAGTCACACCCTCATCAAGGGAGGATTTCACCTCAGAAAATGGACATCAAACTGTCCAGAATTACTAGCCAACATACCAATACAAGACCAAGAGGTTAACACTACGCTAAATTTGTCAGAAAAAAACACCATAAAAACTCTCGGGCTGCAATGGAATCCTTCAACCGACGAATTTAGCTTCACCATTAAATCAACAATAATAAGTGACAACTATACCAAAAGAAAAATTCTCTCTGAAACTGCAGCCTTGTTCGATCCACTTGGATGGCTGGCTCCATGCGTCATAATAGCGAAAATATTCATTCAAAAACTATGGCTAACTGGATATGCCTGGGACGAGCCTTTACCAACCTCACTCAACCTAGAATGGATCAAATATCGAGAGAACTTAAAAGATGTCAAATCTCTAAAAATCCCCAGATGGACAAATTTTCTACCAAACATAAAAACCATTCAACTGCACGGATTCTGTGACGCGTCAACTAAAGCTTACGCAAGCGTCGCATTTATACGAATTATCAACCACGACAACTCAATCGTCACACACTTGTTGACATCCAAAACAAGAGTTGCCCCCATAAAATCCACATCACAGCCCAAGCTAGAACTATGTGGAGCTGTCATTTTGTCACGCCTCCTCAAACAAATACAAGATGATTTGAAATTTCAGGACATCCCAACCGTAGCTTGGTGCGATTCAGAAATAACATTAGCCTGGATACAAAGCCACCCAACAAGGTGGAAGACATTCGTTGCCAATAGAGTGGCAGAAATACACGAGAATCTCCATCCTAGGGCCTGGCGATTTGTTCCATCAAAAGAAAATCCTGCTGATTGCGCTACTCGAGGATTATATCCCGCCGAATTACAGCATCATACTCTTTGGTGGAATGGTCCATTATGGTTAAGACAGCATGAGGACAGCTGGCCACAACGACATGTCAACGACAAGTGCTGTGAACTTGAGCAACGAAAAGTCAAAGTTTTGATTTGCACTAACGACCATACTGAATGGCTGGAAAAATATTCATCATTTAGCAAATTAATACGCATAATCGCATATTGCAGAAGATTTTCTACAAATTGCCAAACATCATTAGCAGAACGAAAGAATAGCTATCTAACATCAAGTGAATTACTCGAAGCAGAAGTTAGAATCATCATATTAATGCAGAAACAAGCATTTCCAGACGAATACGAATGCCTATCAAGGCAAAAACCAATTTCAGGCAAAAGTCGGATATCAAGTTTGAATCCATTTTTAGACACAAACCAAGCTATACGAGTTGGTGGTAGACTCGAAAACGCCGCACTAACCTTCGACCAAAAACATCCGATGATTCTACCAAACAATCATCACGTGTCTAAATTAATCATTAATTACACTCATTCATACACACTACATGGAGGAACCCAACTTGTCCTCAATACATTAAGAAATCGATACTGCCTACTAAATGCTAGAAATACAATCCGACGCCAGATTCATCACTGCATCGCTTGCTTCCGAACAAAGCCAAGGTTTTCAAATCAAATAATGGGAAATTTACCTACTGCGAGAATAACACCATCCATGGTATTTGAACACACAGGAGTAGATTACGCTGGCCCAGTTGATGTAAAAACATCAAAGATTCGAAATTCGAAAATCATTAAAGCATATTTTAGTCTGTTCATATGCATGGCCACAAAGGCAGTTCATATTGAAATAGTAACAGAACTAACAACGTCAGCATTTCTCGTAGCGCTCAAGCGATTTACAAGTCGAAGAGGATTATGTCGACATCTATATTCCGACTGCGGTACAAATTTCATCGGAGCAAACAAAGAACTGTCATGCCAGTTACAAAAGGTGTTAACTCAACTTCCACACGACATTGCGAATGATATCATGCTAGCAGGAATCACATGGCATTTCAATCCACCAGCAGCGCCACACTTTGGTTTATTATGGGAAGCCGGGGTCAAATCACTTAAAACACATTTAAAACGAACAATACAAAACACAATCTTAACATACGAAGAACTTTCAACTGTCATGTGTCAGATAGAAGCATGCGTAAACTCGCGTCCGCTGACTCCCTTGTCAAACGATCCCAAAGACTACAATGTTTTAACACCAGGACACTTCTTAACAGGCAGAAACATCAAAGCAATTCCTGAGCCAACTACAACCAAAAACTCTACATTACTCAAACGTTGGCAATACACACAATATTTGACAGACCAATTCTGGAAAAAATGGTCTGCGGAATATATACACAGCTTACAGCAGCGCACAAAGTGGAGAATTCCAGAAACTAATTTAAAAACTAATGACCTGGTCTTAATTCACAACAAACACTGTCCTCCCACAAAATGGCTACTGGGCAGAATAATTAAAATCCACGAAGGAAAGGACAACAAAGTCAGAGTTGCGACAATAAAAACAGCACTACACGAATATTGTCGCCCCATACACAAATTGTCCAAATTACCTCTGACAGAAGACCACAACAAAGCAACAGATTAATAAATCCACAGGACAAACCCACACACTACAGCACCACTGGGAAAAAAACAATAGCTGAACACAGGTCCAGACATAATTCGCTCCATCGTCATAAAAGTCAGAAATAATCATGGGCCCATCTAAAACAAATCACCACACTGCAACAAAAAAAGCACATATACAAGCAACATAAATAATAAAATCAAGTTAAAACTAAAGCGTGTGGGCCTCATCATATAAAAAACTTTATTGCAGCAAATCATCGGCAATGCAGTTCAAATCAGAACCTACTTCAGTCATTAGGTTGTGCGCCAAAATCGCTTGACAACTGGCAAAAAAGACTTTTAATATAATTTTTTCAAAAATTATTGTTGCAAATTTATTTATTCTATATATTTTTTTTTTCCTTATTATTTTTTCTCTTTGTTTCCTCTTTATCATTTGTAAGTCTTTTTTATCATTTATGACTTATTATTTTTGTTTGCAATTTTTCATTTTTTGCTTTTTATTTTTTATTTTTTTTTTTTAAAAAATCCAAAAAGAATAGAGATGGAGTCGCTACCAAGCCTCGACGACTGTTTGTGGATAGATGACGTCCCCGAGCTTGAAAATTCCTTAAAGGACAAGCTCAGGACAACCGACATGCCCAGACGTCCAAAAACTTACATACCGCCGTTTGAGGCGCTTCCAGCTTCACCTGAAACTAAAAACCTAGCTGACGCAGCCATTTTTAGGAAGCCAACTAGGCCAATCAGGCCCCCTACTGGCACCAAAAGATCTGCCATACAACCGGCAGTAGCAATGACGTTCACAAATATCGCACCACAAAACATAACGATGCCATCTAGCACATCATTGAAAAAGCCAGCACTGACGGCTTCATCAGCGACGCAACGCGACGCATCAAAACTTCAGCCAGCATTGACGGCTCCATCAACATCATCACAGGCTAAATTCAACATACCAGCTCCAACAGCTTTAACCTCAAAACCACCACGTAAAAGGCCAACTCCGACAGCCTCCTCGTCAACAGCAGGACTATCAAACGTTCCAAGTACAAAACAAGCGTTGACGACGCCATCCGACACGTCACCCAAAAGGCCAGCCCGGACGGCTGCAAACACAGTCCCAACAAGGCCTCCTACGAATTTTATCGTAGAGCCAGGTTTATGGGAACAAGTACGAACTCAGCCAATTCCATGGCTGAAAGTATTTACAGCAAGAAAGTGCTTCCGCATCATAACTGAAGATGGAGACACACTCAGGTTCATCAAGTTGAAAACAGGAAAGATCAGAGTAAGGCTACAAATAAAATAAAAACACAACACGTAAGTTTGCACAAATTAATTTATTTTTATACCACGATTCCTCTTTTTCGAGAGGCGGGAGGATGTTCCGTCTCGGAACAAAACTAAAAACTTATATACTAAAAACACTACACTACTAACACTCACGAGATTCCACACAAGATAATTTAAGCATAGATCCCCCGATGCAGCAACATAATCTAAAATAAAATCAAAAGCATCTACAAAAAATAAATAAACAAATAGAAGTCTCAGATCATTCACGATCTGAGACTTTAATTAGAAACAAAACTTACAAAAATAACACATCAATTCCCACGATGCGAGAAATATCCCACGATGTCCTAAGGGACCAAAATTCTAAAAAAGGGAAACATATTATTAATAGAATAAATAACATAATATTCAAAATATAAACACTTACCCATAACCA
The DNA here is from genome assembly GCA_963924295.1 of Dioctria rufipes. NCBI lineage: Eukaryota > Metazoa > Arthropoda > Insecta > Diptera > Asilidae > Dioctria > Dioctria rufipes. Next base: position 63,315 of record CAWUPM010000738.1, on the reverse strand, counting down.
AGCAGCTGCCAAAGTCAGTCGACATTTCTGAAATGACAACCGGCAGTACATAGCAAAATATTCCAATTAGAATTATGATAACGCCATTGTTGGACCAAATGCAGGAAAAATTCTCACGATGACGTCATTTGCGGACCAAATCCATGAAATCTCACAAACGACGCGAGCGTCATGGCAACGCCGCCGGCAGACACAATTCCTATTGTGTTTCTGCCTATAAATAGCGAGCTGCTGGAAGTAGCAAACCACTCAAGTTCTGACTGAGCACCAAGACAGATCGGCTGTTGATATTGAAGCCAAATTAAGTCTTGTTTAACACATAAGGGAAGTATTGCACCCTATTTTGACTAACATATTAATCAACTTTTAATATTTGATTGAATATATTTTAGCATCCCACCGGGAGATTATTTGATCCCAGCTAACAACCCATATGAGCAGACCATTGAAGCTCATCTCAATCAGCTTAACTTTGCTTTTTTGGTTAAATAATAATAGTTTTTTTTCTTCTTATTACAGATTAAGGGACAAATTTGCCATTGGAGGCGTAAATAATTGGATTATTTTTAGAATTGTAATATTAGAGGTAAAATTAAACTGAATTGATGTAGAATTAAGCATTTGAATTGATTAGTTTTAGGAGAAATTAGTGATAAATAAATTGAATTTGTTATTTTGAAGTCAACCTGTCTTGTCATTCAAAACCGGCACCTGCCCCCTTTTTTTTGCATGCTAAGCCCACATTGGGACTTAACATTGGTCCTTCGAGCCGGATAAGACAGGAAGATTTTCAAGATGGCGGATATCGCTAGTTTAACATTATCACTGATAGCTCTTAATGATCAAATCAACAAGGCCGCCATAAATCACTCCAAAGCAGGTAGTGATACCAAGGCAGGCAAAAAATACTATGCAGCACGCATAGACTCACTAGAAAAACTCTGGAAATCATTCACAGATCTGCATATAGCAATCTGGTCTACCAAAGATGGCGCTCAAAGCGAGTATGCCAAAGGAGAACTATATGAGGAAACCGAACTCATATATATAAATCTCTTATCCACTCTACTAGAAGAATTAGAAGAGTCATACCCAGCAATACCTCTCAATACAAACACAAATGAAACCAGAGTTCAGTCAGTACGACTATCAAAGCCAGAAACGCGGCTTCCACCAATCCATATACCGACATTTGACGGTAACTACAAATCATGGCGGACATTCCATGATTTGTTCAATTCATTAATTCACACAGACCCTAATATATCAAAGGTCCAAAAACTACATTACCTCAAACTCAGTGTCACTGGCGAAGCTGAACGCTTATTGCGTCAATTTGAAGTAACAGAAACCAATTATAACAAGGCATGGGAATTATTAAAAAAGAGATATGACAACAAACGAGTCCTAGTCAACACTCACTTAAAGGCATTATTGACACAAATGCCCATTAAAAACGAATCAGCTCACTCCATTCGCTCTCTTTTAGACCAAACAGAAGAGAGCCTACACGAGCTGAAATATTTAGACTTACCAATAGAACATTGGGATGCAATATTAATTTACAACCTTGTTCAACGCCTCCCATCAGAGACTCATCAACTATGGGAGCAAGAGCAAGGCAGCAAGGCCGAGTTGCCAACATACGCTGATCTGTCAGTTTTTTTAGAGTCACGTTTCCGTACGCTAGAATCAATCCAAAACTTGAACTCAGCAGAACACGGACGACAAACAAAGTCGTCACATATCCAAGAGTTACGGCGCGGCTATAGACCCACGAACTCAAACAACATTCCGTCACATAACCATACACGCAAAGGTGCTCATGCCTTCATAAGCAAAACATATACTTGCATCAAGTGCAAACAAAATCACACGTTGTTCCACTGCACTTCCTTCAAGAAGCTATCTCCCCAATCAAGATCACAATTTGTGCAGCAACACAACCTATGCAAAAACTGTCTTGCATCAGGGCACAACTTAAATAACTGTCCCAGCCAAAAAACATGCTTTGAGTGTCACAAACGACACAACACTCTGCTGCACATCAAGCAAAATTCCGAAGCAGACAGTAGAATAAGTAAAAACGAACCAAATCAAGGGCAGGCAGAACTGAAGCTTAATAAGCCCGGCGGCAGTAATGAGGCAAGCACTGCATCATTCTTTACGACAAATGTCAACCGTGCATTATTATCAACAGCACTAATTCAAATTGAAGGTCTAGACGGCCACAAGCATACCATGAGAGCATTATTAGACTCAGGCTCTCAAGTCTCATTCATCACAGAAGCCGCAAGTAGAAAAATACGACTACAGCAAATATCCACAAACATTAAAGTGACAGGGTTGGGAAAAACTAGAACAGCATCTGCAAGAGCACAAACATCATTTACTTTAAACTCCCTTCACACAAATTATAAAACACACATAACTGCTCTAGTGCTAAGAAAGATAACCGACTTCATACCAACTGACACATTAGACATCAGCAAATTGTTTTATCTGCAGCATCTAATTTTAGCAGATCCAAGCTTCTATACGCCTGGCCCAATTGACGTATTGCTAGGAGCTGACGTCTATGCCGACGTCATAGAAAACGGGGTTATCAAAGGAGCGCTAGGAGAACCCACGGCACAGCATACACAGTTGGGATGGATTTTAATGGGTAAAACAAAAACTAGTAAGAAAACGAGTCATTTCACTACGTTCACAGTACAGATTGATGAAAACAATAACTTAGATCAGCAACTAAAACAATTCTGGGAATTGGAAGAAATTCCTCGAAAAATAGCCCATCCTGACGATGAATATGTGAGAAAATCTACACCAACACCCACCAACGGTTAAGCCATGGAGCATATCAAGTCAAATCACCCTTCAAGGGGAAGGTCGGACCAGAACTCGGTCAAACACGCTCTATGGCATTAAAACAATTCTTGCAGCTTGAAAAACGTTTAGAAAGGCACCCAGAGATGGCTGCACAATACAGATCATGCATCCAGGAATATCAACAGCTGGGACACATGATAGAAATCCCGCCAAGCCAGCTGGCAGCAGAACGGAGCGAAATCGGATTAAAGCCGATCCAACATTTCTATCTACCACACCATGCAGTCACAAAAGAGAGTTCCAGTACCAAGACAAGAGTAGTGTTCAATGCATCAGCACGATCAACCAATGGCCAGTCATTAAATGAGCAGATGTTAGTAGGCCCAACAATCCAACCAACCCCTTCTGGACCATAATCTTACGATGGCGTCAGTATAAGTACGTACTAACAGCCGACATTGAAAAAATGTACAGGATGGTACACATGCATCCAGATCATCAGAGCTATCAGAGAATTTTATGGAGAGATTGCCCCAAAGAGCCAATAAGAGACTTCAAATTGACAACTGTCACGTTCGGCACAGCAGCAGCCCCATATTTAGCTATCAGAACGCTACAGCAACTAGCCGATGACGAGCAAGACAGCTCTCCAAAAGCGGCTCTAAGTCTAAGAACAGACTTTTACGTCGATGACCTACTAACTGGCGCCCATGAGATCCATACAGGCTTGGCACTTCAACAAGAACTAAGTCACACCCTCATCAAGGGAGGATTTCACCTCAGAAAATGGACATCAAACTGTCCAGAATTACTAGCCAACATACCAATACAAGACCAAGAGGTTAACACTACGCTAAATTTGTCAGAAAAAAACACCATAAAAACTCTCGGGCTGCAATGGAATCCTTCAACCGACGAATTTAGCTTCACCATTAAATCAACAATAATAAGTGACAACTATACCAAAAGAAAAATTCTCTCTGAAACTGCAGCCTTGTTCGATCCACTTGGATGGCTGGCTCCATGCGTCATAATAGCGAAAATATTCATTCAAAAACTATGGCTAACTGGATATGCCTGGGACGAGCCTTTACCAACCTCACTCAACCTAGAATGGATCAAATATCGAGAGAACTTAAAAGATGTCAAATCTCTAAAAATCCCCAGATGGATAAACTTTCTACCAAACATAAAAACCATTCAACTGCACGGATTCTGTGACGCGTCAACTAAAGCTTACGCAAGCGTCGCATTTATACGAATTATCAACCACGACAACTCAATTGTCACACACGTGTTGACATCCAAAACAAGAGTTGCCCCCACAAAATCCACATCACTGCCCAAGCTAGAACTATGTGGAGCTGTCATTTTGTCACGCCTCCTCAAACAAATACAAGATGATTTGAAATTTCAGGACATCCCAACCGTAGCTTGGTGCGATTCAGAAATAACATTAGCCTGGATACAAAGCCACCCAACAAGGTGGAAGACATTCGTTGCCAATAGAGTGGCAGAAATACACGAGAATCTCCATCCTAGGGCCTGGCGATTTGTTCCATCAAAAGAAAATCCTGCTGATTGCGCTACTCGAGGATTATATCCCGCCGAATTACAGCATCATACTCTTTGGTGGAATGGTCCATTATGGTTGAGACAGCATGAGGACAGCTGGCCACAACGACATGTCAACGACAAGTGCTGTGAACTTGAGCAACGAAAAGTCAAAGTTTTGATTTGCACTAACGACCATACTGAATGGCTGGAAAAATATTCATCATTTAGCAAATTAATACGCATAATCGCATTGCAGAAGATTTTCTACAAATTGCCAAACATCATTAGCAGAACGAAAGAATAGCTATCTAACATCAAGTGAATTACTCGAAGCAGAAGTTAGAATCATCATATTAATGCAGAAACAAGCATTTTCAGACGAATACGAATGCCTATCAAGGCAAAAACCAATTTCAGGCAAAAGTCGGATATCAAGTTTGAATCCATTTTTAGACACAAACCAAGCTATACGAGTTGGTGGTAGACTCGAAAACGCCACACTAACCTTCGACCAAAAACATCCGATGATTCTACCAAACAATCATCACGTGTCTAAATTAATCATTAATTACACTCATTCATACACACTACATGGAGGAACCCAACTTGTCCTCAATACATTAAGAAATCGATACTGGCTACTAAATGCTAGAAATACAATCCGACGCCAGATTCATCACTGCATCGCTTGCTTCCGAACAAAGCCAAGGTTTTCAAATCAAATAATGGGAAATTTACCTACTGCGAGAATAACACCATCCATGGTATTTGAACACACAGGAGTAGATTACGCTGGCCCAGTTGATGTAAAAACATCAAAGATTCGAAATTCGAAAATCATTAAAGCATATTTTAGTCTGTTCATATGCATGGCCACAAAGGCAGTTCATATTGAAATAGTAACAGAACTAACAACGTCAGCATTTCTCGCAGCGCTCAAGCGATTTACAAGTCGAAGAGGATTATGTCGACATCTATATTCCGACTGCGGTACAAACTTCATCGGAGCAAACAAAGAACTGTCATGCCAGTTACAAAAGGTGTTAACTCAACTTCCACACGACATTGCGAATGATATCATGCTAGCAGGAATCACATGGCATTTCAATCCACCAGCAGCGCCACACTTTGGTGGATTATGGGAAGCCGGGGTCAAATCACTTAAAACACATTTAAAACGAACAATACAAAACACAATCTTAACATACGAAGAACTTTCAACTGTCATGTGTCAGATAGAAGCATGCGTAAACTCGCGTCCGCTGACTCCCTTGTCAAACGATCCCAAAGACTACAATGTTTTAACACCAGGACACTTCTTAACAGGCAGAAACATCAAAGCAATTCCTGAGCCAACTACAACCAAAAACTCTACATTACTCAAACGTTGGCAATACACACAATATTTGACAGACCAATTCTGGAAAAAATGGTCTGCGGAATATATACACAGCTTACAGCAGCGCACAAAGTGGAGAATTCCAGAAACTAATTTAAAAACTAATGACCTGGTCTTAATTCACAACAAACACTGTCCTCCCACAAAATGGCTACTGGGCAGAATAATTAAAATCCACGAAGGAAAGGACAACAAAGTCAGAGTTGCGACAATAAAAACAGCACTACACGAATATTGTCGCCCCATACACAAATTGTCCAAATTACCTCTGACAGAAGACCACAACAAAGCAACAGATTAATAAATCCACAGGACAAACCCACACACTACAGCACCACTGGAAAAAGACAATAGCTGAACACAGGTCCAGACGTAATTCGCTCCATCGTCATAAAAGTCAGAAATAATCATGGGCCCATCTAAAACAAATCACCACATTGCAACAAAAAAAGCACATATACAAGCAACATAAATAATAAAATCAAGTTAAAACTAAAGCGTGTGGGCCTCATCATATAAAAATCTTTATTGCAGCAAATCATCGGCAATGCAGTTCAAATCAGAACCTACTTCAGTCATTAGGTTGTGCGCCAAACTCGCTTGACAACTGGCAAAAAAGACTTTTAATATAATTTTTTCAAAAATTATTGTTGCAAATTTATTTATTCTATATATTTTTTTTTTCCTCATTATTTTTTCTCTTTGTTTCCTCTTTATCATTTGTAAGTTTTTTTTTTTTTATCATTTATGACTTATTATTTTTGTTTGCAATTTTTCATTTTTTGCTTTTTATTTTTTATTTTTTTTTTTAAAAAAAAATCCAAAAAGAATAGAGATGGAGTCGCTACCAAGCCTCGACGACTGTTTGTGGATAGATGACGTCCCCGAGCTTGAAAATTCCTTAAAGGACAAGCTCAGGACAACCGACATGCCCAGACGTCCAAAAACTTACATACCGCCGTTTGAAGCGCTTCCAGCTTCACCTGAAACTAAAAACCTAGCTGACGCAGCCATTTTTAGGAAGCCAACTAGGCCAATCAGGCCCCCTACTGGCACCAAAAGATCTGCCATACAACCGGCAGTAGCAATGACGTTCACAAATATCGCACCACAAAACATAACGATGCCATCTAGCACATCATTGAAAAAGCCAGCACTGACGGCTTCATCAGCGATGCAACGCGACGCATCAAAACTTCAGCCAGCATTGACGGCTCCATCAACATCATCACAGGCTAAATTCAACATACCAGCTCCAACAGCTTTAACCTCAAAACCACCACGTAAAAGGCCAACTCCGACAGCCTCCTCGTCAACAGCAGGACTATCAAACGTTCCAAGTACAAAACAAGCGTTGACGACGCCATCCGACACGTCACCCAAAAGGCCAGCCCGGACGGCTGCAAACACAGTCCCAACAAGGCCTCCTACGAATTTTATCGTAGAGCCAGGTCTATGGGAACAAGTACGAACTCAGCCAATTCCATGGCTGAAAGTATTTACAGCAAGAAAGTGCTTCCGCATCATAACTGAAGATGGAGACACACTCAGGTTCATCAAGTTGAAAACAGGAAAGATCAGAGTAAGGCTACAAATAAAATAAAAACACAACACGTAAGTTTGCACAAATTAATTTATTTTTATACCACGATTCCTCTTTTTCGAGAGGCGGGAGGATGTTCCGTCTCGGAACAAAACTAAAAACTTATATACTAAAAACACTACACTACTAACACTCACGAGATTCCACACAAGATAATTTAAGCATAGATCCCCCGATGCAGCAACATAATCTAAAATAAAATCAAAAGCATCTACAAAAAATAAATAAACAAATAGAAGTCTCAGATCATTCACGATCTGAGACTTCAATTAGAAACAAAACTTACAAAAATAACACATCAATTCCCACGATGCGAGAAATATCCCACGATGTCCTAAGGGACCAAAATTCTAAAAAAGGGAAACATATTATTAATAGAATAAATAACATAATATTCAAAATATAAACACTTACCCATAACCAAGCAGCTGCCAAAGTCATTCGACATTTCTGAAATGACAACCGTTTCTGCCTATAAATAGCGAGCTGCTGGAAGTAGCAAACCACTCAAGTTCTGACTGAGCACCAAGACAGATCGGCTGTTGATATTGAAGCCAAATTAAGTCTTGTTTAACACATAAGGGAAGTATTGCACCCTATTTTGACTAACATATTAATCAACTTTTAATATTTGATTGAATATATTTTAGCATCCCACGGGGAGATTATTTGATCCCAGCTAACAACCCATATGAGCAGACCATTGAAGCTCATCTCAATCAGCTTAACTTTGCTTTTTTGATTAAATAATAATAGTTTTTTTTCTTCTTATTACAGATTAAGGGACAAATTTGCCATTGGAGGCGTAAATAATTGGATTATTTTTAGAATTGTAGTATTAGAGGTAAAATTAAACTGAATTGATGTAGAATTAAGCATTTGAATTGATTAGTTTTAAGAGAAATTAGTGATAAATAAACTGAATTTGTTATTTTGAAGTCAACCTGTCTTGTCATTCAAAACCGGCACCTGCCCCCTTTTTTTGCATGCTAAGCCCACATTGGGACTTAACAAATAGTGTTTCAGTTTTGGACATGGATGCAATTAATAGGTGCGAAAAGCAGACTATTTCTCTTTTATTGCTTGGTTATACTTTTCGTTAAACCAAACGCGATCTTGGTGTTGTTAAGATCTTCTGTGTAAATACCGAATGTATTCATGCATGCCTAAGACTTAGAATTGTACTAAATTCAAATGTGCATTCATCAACATCCGTTGAAGCAAAACAGACCGACCAATCAACTTCTCTAGGATACTTATTGAGACTTACCCAATCTACAGATTTATTTACATTTTATTTATCGTTTTGGCTAAGTATTCTATAAAAACTATGACATTTTACGCAATAATAAAAAATAAATTATTTAAAAATTAAAGTCTTACTTTAAATGTATTAACACTCACTAAAACAATTCACAATGACTTGTTCGCCATTGTGTAGTTTCGCTGAATATATCCAATTACGAGTTATAATTGTTTTTTTTTTTCTAATGTTTGTTTTGAAACGCCACGGGCGATAATATTCTAAGAAGCCGTCTTTACATAGAAGGCTTATCAAAGATTCTTTGACAGAAAGTTTTCAATTAAAACATACATGAATAGGCTCTGTCTTGCTTCAAACACCCCGAGCAAAGCGACACTCATGTACAGGTATCCGTGCTTCCTATTTTCTCTATAGATTTCAAGAACCATGAGCGAAGGCCAAGGTGCGAGCTAGGGCCTGCGTTCCTGAATGTATCATATTGAACGCTTCCAGAAATTGTTACATTTTTTACAAAAGGTGCAGTAGAATAGTTGTGAATCATTTTGTTAGGAAAAACGCAGAAGATGCAACTTTTTATGGTCTTCAGGGTGGGGGGGGGGGCTGCGCTCCCTAGCTGGATCCGCCCCTGTAGCGAGCTGCATATATTGTGGGTGCCATAATGTATGCACCAAAAGCAAGACGATGACTAGATACTTACAAAAAATATCAAATTACACTTCAAGCCATCGTACGTCGCGATAATTCTGGGCATTTTAAAACATCTCCAGCGAGAAGAATTTTCTCAGGATAGGAATGCTAATTAAGCATTTTTCTATCCTGAACGAGGAGACTTGAGATTTAAGAATCGAAGTCTCAGTGAGTCAGGTTTCGGCAGTGGAGTTTTTTAGAATTTTGGGTCGGAGTCGCGTGGGTTTTTGACAAGGTACCAATCCTCTTGAATATTATTAGAGCTGCTTTTTTTTGCTCGGCGAGTTACAGCACGGTTCAGATCTTGTATTTTGATTAAACATAAAAAAGTATTTGAATCCGGTAAAAGAAAAGCTTGACAAGAGAAAGGAAGGAAAGAAAAAAGAAATAAACTGTACTCAATAAAAGGAAATATTGTGAGAATTATTTATAATTAGAATAGTGAGATGTGTAAGGATAAATAGTTTCCAGAAAGAAAACTAAATATCCAATATAATATATATAGTGATATGTGATTTCAATACTCGCAAAGAATTACAAAAGAACTAATTCCCGCGCACACCTTGGTAAACAGTGAGTACCCCCTAAATTACGTAACAAAATTGGAGTGTGGTACTTTATACCCCTATAATATATAATATATAACAATATAAACAAGCAGACATTTCTTATGGTTTACGTAATAACTTAAGTGTGACCTGCATTTGGTTATGCGCTTGTTTTGCTTGTATTATTGTATTGAGTTACATTTAATGTGATTGATTTGTTGGAAAACGATTTCAGGTCTACTGATTGGAATTGTTTTTATGCTAAATGTGCATTCCTTCATTTTATTTAATTGTTTCTGGTTTTGGTTTTGCATGCGGCGCTTGAAAACAATCAGAGAGGAAGGAGCACGGAGAAGGGGAGGTTGTGCACAGCTCTGGATCCGAGCTCGAGACTCCTGTACGAACATAAAGTTTTTCTCATTTGGCTTTCGCATTTCTCTATACATTCTGAAGAAGCATGAAGAAGCATGAAGCGGATCGGATACGCGTGTAATCGCTCCGAAACTCTAGAAACAGAAATTATGAAAACGTAAAAGAGGTATTGCCTTAAATTCTGCTCAATTCGAAGCGGTTTCGAGCGGTTGATATTTGAACGTTAAACATGTCCATGTTAAGATCAATACGGGTTTTTCTACATGAAAACTCCTTCTTAAAGTTAACAATATTTGAAAAGAAAAAAAGAAAATTGCAGTGCATTCAATCAATAATAGATAATTGACCATCTTTCGATGAATGTCAGTGAACTCAAATAACATCCTGAGATATTTTATGCGTATTTTCGGATGACAAGTGCTACTTTTGAGTACACCTTACTTGTATTGCAACTTCATCCTATAATTTTTTATTTTATTTTTTTGATCTTGGTTGGAATATTTATACTCACCATAATGCACAAGCGATTTCACATATTTTGAACGCTCATTAAACCGCCTTTAAACGGAGTGCCTTTAACTGCGCAAACATGAACACTTGCTTTGTTTACCATAGTTGTGACTTTTTCATGTTGTTACACACCGTACCACTTCAAACCCATTTCTTTAGGCTGAGCAGCCTAAAAAGCGGCCCATATACGCTTCAATTAGTTGGCCAACTTTGCTTCGATATGAAGTCGATGCGATAAATTGAAACGTGTATATAGCAGTTGAAGAAGTTGAATTGAAAATTGATAAGTTTTTGGGATCCCACAAAAACTTGTGGTTGGCGTCAATTTATCACTGCGTGTGCGTTACGATTGAACAACCGTTAACGCAATTTCATTTTGTTACGAAATTGAAACAGGTAAGAACATAGCTCCGAGTGTTATTTAAAGTTATTTAAGAACTTAAAAGTTGATGCCAAGTTAAGACGTGTATGTGCTAGTCGATAAGTTGATCAAATAATTGATCAATTTGATGTTGATCAAATAATTGATCAATTTGATGTTGATCAACTAATTGAAGCGTGTATGGGAAATTTAAGAATGCGGTTGCGAGCTGCGCCAGTAATACTAATGCCAGCCGTCGCCAGCTATTAGAATGCTTTTATAGTAAATTGTGTAGTTACGAGCTAAAACATTTACAAGCACCAGGGACGCTTGGCGACTGCTCTCGCCAGTGCTTTTGTGAGGTAAAGATATTTTTATTTACAAACACCAGTTGTTTAGATGTAATAAATTGTTCCTACAAAAATAGATGTGAAACAGCTGGATGGGGACTATAACAACCTTATCAATTTTTTGCGTATAATCAGGAAATGGAGTGTTATTAAAAAAATTCGTTTCTGCATAAAGATGGTGTACTATCCGTTAATAGAACGTACATGCAAATTTTGATTAAGTGACTGAAATGAATGCACTGGTAAATTTGGATCAAGATCAGTGGTCTATTTCTTAACAACGAATCAACACTATTCACTTTATTTTTACTTTCAAATAACTACTGCACTTATTTTTTAGTATTTCCCACTATAAAGATCAGATTATGTGTAAAACTTAGTAGGTCAACGATTCAAACGTATGAAGAAATACACTTATAGGATTGTTACTAATAGATATATAAATAGATATTCAATATATGGTGTTAATGTAGAACAAAGATGAGAACAACTTAACTTCAAAAACACTGGCACACTTACTTAGCTTAAATATCTTGAGTAATCGTCTTAAGACAGGATTATATAAACTGTTGGGTCAGAGATCAACACACACTAGAACACACACTTATTGACACCGATTTATGATGTACGATTTTTATATATAGGTGGATAGAGATAAGTCTCAATATGTAAGTTTTGGGTCAGAGAATTTTTATATCACACTGAAAACACATATTGGCACAAAATTGCAATATAAAATTGTCAATATATATATGTAGAATTAATATAGAATAAAGTCAAATTATGATATTTAATAAATATGCACAAAAAAGGTAGAATATGTAAATACATATGTGAGTAAATATACAGGGTGTCCCACGTAACGTGTTCCCTGAGCATTTTTCTCGAAAATGTGCGGAGATATCGAAAAAGTCCTAATAATAAAAGTTACGCATCGTTAGTCAAGGTATCTTCTGGCATAGCCAAAGTCCTTGAAAAAGAGCTTGGGAAAGGATATATTTTAAAAAATGTCATTTTTTTCCTTATTAAGATACATTTAGATTGCATTTTTGAATTCCGCAAATAAAACTAAATCGAAAATGTTATATTGAAAATTCCAGTTTAACCCTTTATTATCGAGATATAAGACCTCAAATTGTACTCTATGCACCGTGTTCCTTTGCCATTTTTCTCGAAAATGCACACAGATATCATCGAAGTGCTAGTAACAAAAGTTACACATCATAAGCCGGGCTATCTTTTGGTATGGTCAACATTTAAATACAAAAGCCACACAAAAAAGGATATGAAAAAAGGATACCTTCGGTTTGGTCCTTTTCGTCCTTTCTATACCTATAAAGAATTCTATACCTATAAAGAATTCTTCAATGTAGCCAAAATACATCCTCAGAAAGGACGAAAAGGACCAAACCGAAGATATCCTTTTTTCGTGTGGCTTTTGTTTTTAAATGTTGATCATATCAAAAGTTAGCCCGGCTTATGATGGGTAGCTTTTAGAACTTTTGTTACTAGCACTTCGATGATATCTCTGTGCATTTTCGAGAAAAATGGCAAAGGAACACGGTGCATAGAGTACAATTTGAGGTCTTATATCTCGATAATAAAGGGTTAAACTGGAATTTTAAATATAACATTTTCGTTTTAGTTTTATTTGCGGAATTCAAAAATGCAATCTAAATGTATCCTTAATAAGGACGAAAAGGACATTTTTTAAATATATCCTTTCCCAAGTCCTTTTTCAAGGACTTTGGCTATGCCAGAGGATACCTTGACTAATGATGCGTAACTTTTATTAATAGGACTTTTTCGATATCTCCGCACATTTTCGAGAAAAATGCTCAGGGAACACGTTACGTGGGACACCCTGAATAGAAAAATAAATGTATGAATAAATATTAATTTGTTTCAAGTAACTGGTACTCACCGATCTACATTTTGACGCTTGAGCGCTGGCTTTAAGCTAATGTTAAGACCCTTTGTTCTAACCATGGGTTAAAATAATTCTTTATTCCATTCGAGACCAGAAATAAAGTGTTAATGTTAGTAAGATACTATCTCAGTCGAGACCCGAGATAATATTCTTTAAGTCAGTCGAGACCCGGCTTAAAGTGTTATCTTATCTTCAGTCGAGACCCGAATTAAGATGCGTTTATTCCCGTCGATACCAGAAATAATTGTTAGTAAATATCTTAACTTCAGTCGAGACCCGAATTAAGATGCGTTTATTCCCGTCGATACCAGAAATAATTGTTAGTAAATATCTTAACTTCAGTCGAGACCCGAATTAAGATGCGTGTATTCCCGTCGATACCAGAAATAATTGTTAGTCCCTACACAGCCAACTTACCCCAAGCGATGCCAAGTACAAAAAGAGATCGAGATCAGTCAGCTTGTCGTTTATATAGCCCTTGCTTGAACACGACACCACTGATAGAGTAGCAGCGGCGCATGATTACAAGAATTGGCAGTGCAGCTGTGATCTTACGGTACTAGGGATAAAATTTGCCTAGCAACGAAAAAAAATGCATAGCAACAAGAAACTTAGAGCTTCACACGCTGCTGTGTTAAATTAAATTATATTTGCAAAAATGTTCTCTCTATCATGTAGAGAAAAAATATCCGTTGGATGGTACTTGTAATAATGGTAATGATAGAGTTGCAAATTGATTCGCTTGATTTGATTGTATTTGTGCCATGCATTGTATGCTACATGACAACACATGCTTTTGTTAGAAGTTGTACCTATTTTTCGGCAAATTGTAATTAGATTGAATTTTATTTGCTTTTCAGAATTCAATTTCAGCATGGTATTGTAGTAATATGTTCGCTTTTCAGGAATTGTTTTTTAGTATGAATCTAACGGTTAAAACATATGATAATGATTTGCTCGATGAGACTATATTTGTATCGTATTTGTGCAATGTGTTATTTGAAAGACAAGTACATAGCCTTTTTGGGTTGTGTGCCTTTTTTTTAATAAGGGTTATCAGATTCGAGATAAGTTTACTAAAAATTTGATGCTTTGTTTTCAGCATGCTTTCTTTTCAGAAGTTGTCTGTTTATAAAAATATATTCGAATCGATTTGGTTCGAATAGATGGGAAAGGTAGCTTTGGAAGTTACAAGCTATCAATGTTGACATTCTGTATCTAGTTGGACAAGTTCCGTAAATAATGAACAAGTTTCTCCTGCTCAAGCAACAAAAATTGGAGAAATTCTACAATAAAATCAGGAGCAACTAACAAAAACATGTTTACAATATTTAATTTACAGTAACCCTTATCGCTGATTCCGAGTTTAAATTATTGCCATTACATTTATTTCTTCATTTATATGTACAATAAAAACATTGGACTGATTGATCTGCAAATGTTTTGTAATTATACTCAATGCTGGACCCTATAATATATTTTAGTGGTGGCGGGTGGGCAAAGACTAGTTGCCGCCCCGTTACAACAATCTTTATTTGGGTCAAATTTTAATACAGTTCCAGGGTATACTATGCAGCATATATGATAGCTGACATATTATATACTGCATACCCCTCAACTAGAAACAGAACTGTTAAAAACAACCATTAGATCGGTTATATATCTTAATTGTCGTTTGAATCTCAAACTTTTTTAAAATAAAAGGAGAGTTAAATATCGTATCATTACAAATGTAGTTTATTTTGTGAACAGCAGGAAAACAAATTAAAAATTTTGTTATGTTCGAAATTAGTTTTAAGTCCGTGCTGAAACTACGATAATTGATTTATGTAATTTTATTTAAAAGAAAAAACACCAAACTTGTATAAAATTGCTTTTATTTGGATATCATCAAGCGATGTTAACGCGCCGTGCTCTTGACTACAAGTGAAGTTTATAATTTTCATTAGTTGCTCTCCTGCCAGATTAACGGTTAATATAATTCACGTATATTGGTATTCTATACAAGTAACTGCTACACTAACCTGTCAGTAAGTAATCATACAGAGCAATGCAGATAAATGCATTATACTATACGATACGTATATGTATGCTTAACCAAGGGCGGATCCAGACATTTGCTCTATAACCCCTATAACCCCACTTGCCATCAGTTGGGGACCGATTTGTATAGCTTTCTCTTTTCGTTTCAGCAAGAAAATTTCATTGGCATTCAGATATCGCCAGAATTCTTTTATTTATATAATATAACTTCTTGATCCCGTAAGTATAGTAAGATTTAGTCCCACATTAAATATACATTATACAGTTCTTGCTTGTCATACTGGTGTTTTTCATATAAAGGTCGCTTGCATTTCGGTCAAACTGGACTCGCTGGACTACAATTTCTTGCAAATTAAATGGTTAAAGAAATATTCGGGAAATGCTAATTAGGTAGGGTTAATATATGCATAAAATTAAATTAAATATTTGCAGGAAAACTGAATTTGAGATTAATTACCTCGGCTATGATAATTTTGCCAACATACTACTTTTCATCAAAATACCTGTCTTTTGCGAGCTTTCGATCACAAAAAAGTGCAAAAATGTTTGTTGTTCTGAAAATTACTTTGTGGTATAATTTTAAATTTTTTGAGAATAATTTATGACTAAAAAACAAACAAACAAAAAATATCTTAAATAGTTAGCTTTTTAAAAAACTATCTAGAGCTTTCCATTTAATTAAATATCAAAATTATATTATACTTGTGTATAAAATTTAAGATTTTCGTGGTACACAAAGAAAGCAAAGTAAATTAATTAAATATTTTAATAAACTTTAGGAGTTCCAAATTTCATTGTTATTCACTGTAGTGTTAAAACTTAAACTTCCCAGGGGCTAGATTCTACAACTGTAAAAACTTTGCCAGTGCACACAATTTAAAAACATAGTTGCGGAATCCGGCCACAGATCTTGCTTTCTTTGAATACCTTGAAAATTTTAAAATTTGTACACAAATGAAATGCAAAATGAAGGGAAACTCTAGAGCACTTCTGTGATGTATTCATTAAGTGGAGGGAGAAATTATTTTCATTTTTTTAATGTGGATTTAGAAGATTTAAATTTTTTATTTTTTTTTGTATTATCTATTTCATTTGATTAGAGTATAAATTTTGATTTATTAGAGCTCTAGGAGGGCCGATCGCCCAGATGGCCCACCGCTGTATCCACCCTTGGCTGTAACCTATTTTATTATATGTACTTAACAGTCCGAACACCCATAAAATTTGAGTAAACGAACTACAAGTATGCGACGTGTCGACATCTGCAGAACGTACCTCAGCGCCCGTTCTACTTCCCATCGCCACGTCGGATGGCGTCTTTATTAAGTATTGCTAAGACTGAATAAATGTGCAAGCATTTTGTTCCTCCTTTTTATTTTCCACAATTTTTATGATATTGATTTGAAACCTTCGGCAAACTATTAGAAACTCTTCAGTTCAAATACTACCTACCAGATTTTCGAAGAAGGTGTTGCGTTTTTTTGTAAATCAAAAACCTCAAAAAACCGTGTTATTTTCTTCTCCCCCCTCAAAACTTATTCATGTACACTCCAATTGTTATTATTTTTCGTAAATAGGTTTTCCAAACTCATTTGTAATTGATATCGAAGCTATTTTTCCAAATTTGTAAATATTTTTCATGTTATAATATAACTTTCATAACATTCGAATTGATACTATTGTAACTTGAATAAAATTCATTGCAACATGTTTCTTTTAACACGAGAATGAAGATTGAGGTGATTTTATTCAGTAGCCCAAACACTGGAGACATCCCGTTTGTAGTTTATTTTATAAAAATCAATTTGTAAACCGCTATCGTGATAAAAAGTGAATGATAAAATTGGTTTTTATTGATTTTAATTCTCACAAGCTTTCCAAGATGGCGACATGCTCAGTACAAAATTTCAAATATATTTTATTATGTGGCTCTAAAAATGAGTATCTATTCTACACGTATGTATGTACATCAGTGCTGTCGTTTGTACTCCGATCGGAGTATTTATACTCCGAAATCTAATAGCGTACTCCGGTACTACTCCTTTTATAAAAGTACTCCGCTTTTCATTTTTTCATACTTAAAACTCCTATATATGTGTATAATCTAAAACGTTTGAGTCGCTTTCATTTAAAACTATATATTCGTAGTACATTTTAGTAATAAAATTTATTAACGAGTCTGGTTGAAAAGTTGGTTTAGTACTACGTATTACTTGATGAAATATACCAAATAGCAGCTAAGAGCTAACACATCCATGTTATATAATTTTTTTCAGCGTTGGCGTTCAGCGCACTAAAGTGTATACTGATTTGTTTTAGCCTATTAAACCTATCTAGTCATGTCATTATGATTCGTTCATTACACGCTGTTATTGGTGTTTATGAAGCTACTTGAAGACCTCCAGAAAATTTTATTCTAGTTTTTAATCGCTCTTTGCCTTTTCCCATGTCTTTCCTACTTTCTTCATTTTCCTTCGCACAATAGTTAAGTCCAATTAACAGTAAATTTTTTATGGAAAGTTGGGTTTTTGTTTATGATTCGGTGAAGGTATTTAGTAATTTAATTTAACTATATCATTTGTTTACTTTAATTCAAGTTTTGTAAAAACGTTAATTTTTTGTAATAAAACAATAATAAAATTTGTGAACTGTGACACAAAGGAAATAACTAGAGAATAGTTTACGAAATTCAAGGAACTTACAGCTTACACCATCTCTGTGGAAAATTTTAGGGCCGACGCGACGGTTAAGATTGATTTCTTTTGTGGAAAAACTAAGGAAATATTTCGTCAGTAAAGCTGATTTTTTGAATAAATTTTTTTTTTAATTTAGTTTTTGACTTCTTGTGGACAATTCCACAGAAACAGTAGTATTTGATTAAAGAGCATAAATTTTGCAAAGTACGAAATTCCAACAACTTACAACTAAGACAATCCTTTTTAAGTAATACTCATAATGTTGTTAGTAAGATATTAAATTTTCAAGTTGGGATCTCAATGGGTTTCGAGGAGAGATCATTTTTTTTTTTGTTTAATGGACTGTTAATGAGAAGACAAAAAATATGTCTTTGGTGAAAAATTCTTACGGGATTAAGGATAACAAAATAGATTTGTATGATATTTTTTTCCTAAAAAAGCAGACCTCAAACGAAAAAAAAGTTCTTGTCTCCAAACCCATTGATATCCCAATTTAAAAATTTATCCATTTACTAACAACTTTATGAGCCTTAATTTAAAAATAAAGCAAGGAAAAATTAAAGGAATGCATTTGAAAATATTCAAGGATAAAAGATATATTTATTATCCTTAATTTTTTCTTCTAAAAGGCATATCTTTTTTATAATTTTCCCTTAACTATTGTACTTTTATCTTTAAAGGTCATGTCTATATGATAATCAGCAGACCAAAAATAGGCGAATTTTAAGGATTTCAAAGTCTTTTAATTCAAACAGCATGAGGCGCAGCACAAAAATAAATAGTTGTATTCTTATCTCATAGCTACTTAGCTTTCAGCAAAAGAAAAACGATATTGGTGATGATCGGGTTAGGAAAGTGCGAATTTTTATCGATTTACGAATGACCCTAATGAGTATCGACCATTATTTATAATGACCTCAAAGATCTTTGAGATATATAGTTTACTAACTATTCCATATTTACCGGGGAAAAAGAACTTCATACAGAACTGTGATGAGCAGAGTAAAAATCTAATGTGATCAAAATCATTTTCGCTAATGGAGAAATAAGTGTCAAAGCATCCAAAATGTATGTCCATAGGTAAAGTACTAAAGTCAATTCTCGGCAATATTCCAGACACAGTATTTAAGTTTCTAAATGTTGTGGATGTGGTGCAATCAATATCAATATGACAAATGTATCCGAAATCAAAGGCAATCTAGAAAAATTCCTGGAAATTCAAACAAATATAAATAATATAGATAACATAATATCTAGTATAACGACAGATTTAGAGCACGACGACCGGATATGTCAAAAAAACATTCTTGGAAATTCTATGGAAACTGTTTTGTTCCCAACAAAAGGTAATACTTATAATAAACAAACTAAGCGTGTTCAAAAATGTTGCTCTGTATGCACGCAGCCTTATAAATAACCGGCGGTTTTGTAAAATATGCTTTAAAGTTATTGCAAACTAGTAAAAAAACTCGAATTGGTCTAAGATCCATTCTTACGATGAAATGCAGAAAAACTAAAGCGATGAAGTTGTCAATAGATTTTTGCATAATGACTGTATTAAAATCCTTACAAATATTTTGAAAATTAAAAAGTTTTCGATAAGTAAATAATTAAACTAATGATCGAATTTATGTATTTGCTTTATGCAGGAATATGCTTTTCTCAAGAATACCTTGTCACAACAGAACCTTTTTACTTCATGCAAGTATGATCTGAATCAAAGCTATTAATTAATGAATCCTTTAAATCAACAGTTGTCAACTAAACTTAAGAAGCTCTTACTGCTGATAAAAAAAATTCATCAGAAAATCTTAAAACAATAACCAATTGTTTCTATAAAAAAAAAAATTTAAATAATGTAATAATAGGAGACATAAATATTTATTTAAAAATCTAAATATGAATCATTTTAATGAAAATGAGTTTTATACACATATAATTTATGGACATTCCATTCTAATTAATG
>CAWUPM010000738.1:0-43000 GCA_963924295.1 Dioctria rufipes | reverse complement strand
TGAATTCATTAAATTTCGTTAGCTGTGTACTCCGTTTTTTTCCGAAAGTACTCCGCTTTGGCCGCAAATTGTACTACTCTTGAAATTTTTCAAACGACAGCACTGAATGTACATAATAGGCGCTTTCGGCAAGCACATTCTCAGTGAGACAAGTGAGATATTTTCAGTTCGCTGACTGAGACTGCACTTTTGGGAACAGTCTCAGTTCCATATTGAGCAACCAATTTCGAACACATCCACTGAGCAACTGAGACAAGTGAAACTGAATTTTCTTGTCTCAGTTGACTCAGTTTCGTTATTCTGTGAAGCTTATTGAGCTCAATTTATTACTATCCATTTTATGTGTTCAAAATTATTTAAATGTCAAAATTGGCAAATCAGCTGATTGGTTTGAACTGAGGCAACTGAGAAGATTGCGCAAATTTTTGTCTCAGTTGTCTCACTGAGACAGTGCTTGCCGAAAGCCTCTAATGTATACTTACGGCGCGTCATAGCAGAAGCGTAGTCCGTCTATTGCTAGCTGTGCGTGCAACTTTGTTGTTGGAGTGGATTGGGTATGCAATGAGAGAAAAGGGAAAATATTTGTTAATATTTTTCTATTCTCCCTACACTTAAGATAGGATGGTGCGCAGTGTTGGCAGCCACCTTAGTACATTTGAATTTTTGAATTCATTTCATCTATGTTACAAAAGTACAATTTAAGGACTTAGCGGAATTGTTGCTTTAATTAGCTTACACAGGCTTTCAGATTTAAATTTAATAGAAAGTAAATTCACTGGCTGTATTTAAGCACAATTCTATGATGTGAGCCAAGAAGCTTTTAGATTCCGGATAGAGGAATGAAGTGTGAAGTATGGTCTGAAAAAAAGTTCAAATTCTTGTAATTATACATACATACATATAACAGCAAGCTGCTGAAATTGTGGTAAGGATTCTTGGATCTTTCTGTATAATTGTTTTATTTTACTCAAAATATAGTTAAAAGTTACCGGCCTTATTCTGTGGTATTCGAAAAAAGATTGTTCATCTGTAGCTTTTAACTGAGACTTTTAGTCTGTACACTATCGCTGTAAAGCCGTAATTGATTAGGTTTTCGGATAACAGAAGCTTTTGCATCAAAGTTAGTGACACAGGTCAATACATTACTATAATTCCCAAGCAATTGAAGTAAAAAGTAATCACGATACCTAGTCATAACAACTTATCTTTGAAAATACTAGCTCAAGCCACTTCGAATTTACAGCGTGATACCATCTATGCTGCTGGTGAGGTGCGTAGCCGCCCCCAAAAATTAGCCAGATCGCACTAAGACAAGTTGCATTTTCGTTCTCACTGCGCAATAACACAAAAATACGAATTTGAAATATTATAAATTTCGTTGCAAAAACACGAAAGATTTCGACAAATATTTTGAATTAGATTTTTTCCAGCGCTTGAAGGAAAAACGAGGAGTCAGTACCAATATTTGCAAGTTTCATACATTTTTCAATTCGAGTTTCTGGAAAACTCTTTGTAGCAGAATAATGATTTATATCTTAAATTAAAGGTAACGCAGAGGTCTAGTAAATAACCTCGGCAAAAATTATCAAAAGTGTATTGGAATGGTGATATTAGCTCGGAAAAATGGTAAAAATTGAAGTCTTTTAAATCAAATCCCTGTGGATAGGTATTCTTATTTCTTTAAATTGTGCCTGTTTTATAAAGATAATGCCTAGATCTAGCAAAGAACGTTTCATTTTTAGTGGTGCTTTTTACGATTATTTTACTCTAATAGTACTTGTTTTTTCTCCTGACATTTCACCGACGAGAAATTGCAATATTTATTTGAAAGTTGTTTAAATACAAAGCAAAATGGTATATTTAACAATTATGTGAAAAATATGTAGGAGAGTTAATTCTTGTTAAAAATTTTCAATTTATATGAATTGCAAATTTTCATTTTTCGTTTTAAATTGTGTGGTTTTGTCGGATGTAGGGTTTATGTCTTTTGTGGTAGATGTCTCTAATGTGCTCTGTGGTCTAGGTTTAGGCTAATTTTATATACTTTCAGGACAGAAACCTACATATAGTAAATTTTATTACCTGCAGGCTCGCTGGTATCTAAATTGAAATTTTTGCTGAGTATTGACTCTTCTTAAAACAACGTTCTAGCAGAATTTATGTATTCTTGACGATATTCGTTTATTGGAGCCTACGAATTAAATACAAAAGGTGAAATGTAACATTTTTTAAAGTCAAAGAAGTCTGTTATAGCTAAATGGCAGAAAATAAAGCTGTCGATTCCGATCTTCCATTTAACTATGTAGTAGTAGCGTGAGCTTTCGTACAAAGCTTTCAATTTAGTGCCACACGCAGAACCAGTACTCGCTGTATTATAACTTGTTCTATCAGCAGTACAGTACACACCGAAAAAAACAAATTAGGGAAAATTAACCAATGCATTGGTATTAATCAACTAATGTCGTCGGTTGTTTTTCAGCTTACCAATGTTATAATTGATTTTTCTAAGTCAAATTTGTTGATTTATGCATTAAGTACTCAACGAATCTACTAGTGGCTCCCAACCAATATATTGGTTGGACGAACTATTTCGAATGACTTTGATATTTTGAATTCATTAGGCGTATTTACCAATGATACTAGTAAATCTTGCTTTCATATTACAAATTTAATTAGTTAAAAGGTATTATTAATTAGTTCAAACAATCAATCACCATTTGCAAAATCAACCAATAAATTGCTTGAATATCCCAACTTCAATTTGTTGATTTTACATATAATATTAGTTATTTCCATCAAAAGTTTATTGAAATTTCTAATTGCAATTCGTAACGGGTGATTGGATTATTACAGTTAAAGTTAGTTTATAGTTCCAATATATTAGTGGAATTTGCTAAAGGTAATTAGTAAATTTTAAGAAATATAAATGGTTGATTTTCATTAAGGTTAAATTATTTTTTGCGTATTCAACCAATATAATTTGTTGATACCGAAAACTAAAATTTCTAATTTTTCTATCCAATTAGTCTATATTACCCCAACGATTAGTTGTTTGTAAATAAGGAAATTTTGGAATCAACTAAATTTAGCAGTAATAACCCATCCATCCACATATATAACACACATATATATAATGATTTTGGAGGAATTAAAAACTTGTAGACTTAAAATGCAATTCAAAATATCTTCATTTGTTTATTTAGTTATATCAATTGAATAACCAAAGCAAAAGTATTGGCTGGTTAGTTGTAGGTAAATAATTAATATATATACATATTTAGCCGAAAAAAAGGTTTTTGTAATTAAAAGTCATGTATTTAGTAACTTCAAATAATTTAATCAAATTCTTTTCCTTTTAAAAATATAACTATTTAATGCAATACTTGCTAATGTTACAGATGGGCTTCTTATCTTAGGCTTTTTTGTATAGCAAACCATAATTTGTAATTCTATTACATTTCTAATAATATAAAGGTATATAAAACTGAATATTTTAATTTTATTTCACTTTTGCTGTCATATCTCAATTTCTTTCCAATCTCTCCTTCACTTTATTGCGGTCCCCGAAATATTATATATTTGAGTAGTACAGTACACTCTTATTATATTTACTCAAGATTATTTTTACCAAAGTTTGTTTATCTACAATATTTCATAGCGGTGCAAGCTCTTTTCTTTGAAGTTGATTTTTATTAATTTACCGCTTGCTCTGTGCTGTCTACATTTTATTTGTTTTTGTTTTGTTTTTGTACAGCATTTGTAAGATTAAAGCGAGTGGCATTTCTGTGAAAATGAATAAAATGTCGAATTCAAAAGGGAGAAAAATTCAGAAGTGTCGAACTTCAGAGGAAAAAAAAGAAAAATGTTCACTAAAATACAGAAGGGCATTCCATGTAAGGTCCTTGAGGAAAGTACCGGGTTACCAAAGCCACAATTTACAAAATCAGGTATTGCAGTTCAAACATAAAAAGGGCTGTAGTTAGATCATTCATCGGATCGGATTGGAGATGCACTTTATGGTTTCTGCGACGACGTAAGAGGAATGAGCTTCGGAGGGTGAGGAGTTTATATTTTTTGATAAGTTAACGAATAGTTTAATTAAATTAGGATATGGCTTTTAAAAATTTGTGGGGAAAATATTTTATCAAAATTACAACTTGTCAACCCTTTTAAAGTAAAGCTTTCCCAAAAAATTATGGAGATGAAACTTGTTAAGGAGTAAATATACAATGCAGATGAGACTGGGATTTTTTTGGAAACTTATTCCTGACAAAACTTTTATGTCAAAAGACAAGAAAATTACACCACGTCGTAAGATCGCAAAGGAACACGTAACCTTCCTGTTATGTACCAACATTATTGGTCAATATATATTGAATCCTTTATTGATCAGGAAATCAAAAAAACTAAGTTCATTAAAATACTTTTGAATTCCAGTTGGCTATAATAATTCTAAAGCTGCATAGAGCACATGCATGTACAAGAAATTTATTTAATTTATTTAAGTTATTTCTTTTATTGTAAATAATTATTTAGAGTCTGAAATGCATTCACAAAAGCAATTTTACTTTAGAATAGCTCACCCAGCCATTCACCCATAGAAGAATTGTGCTTCGATGATGGAGAAACAGTTACGATGTTTCTCCTATCTAACGTCATAACGTTGATCAAAACAATTCATCAAACTGTAATAGATTAGATATATTGTAGAACAATCTTGATATTTTCCCTAAAATGGGTAAGCCGCTTAATGACATAATAACAGAATTACTTAAAGTTAAAAGCTCTACGCTAAAAAAGTGCCGGCGGAATATTCTTAATATTAAAGATTCTGATGTTACAGAAGATGTTATTCCACTATCTACATGTAATGAAACTGTTAATCCCGAAGTAGCTGCTTGCATTGACAAATCAATAGAGGTTCTGTAAAAGATTATTTTAAAGATAGCATAAAAAAAATTATGATCTAAAGTGCGTCACTTTATTTTTGGCAGCTTTTTTTATTATAGGACTCGCCATCGGCTACTGATATGAACATCTGGACTAACAGTGATGAAGACTTGGTAGAGGTTGAAAACTCTAACAGTTAAAGCAATAATGAAATTTATGGAAATCGCAAAAAAACAGTTTCTCAAACAAAAGAAATCAAGCCTCTTAATCTTTCATGACTCGGACTATGAAAATGATGCTGACCTCGAAGAAATTGCAATGTTGTGGAAACTTCGTCAAAAGGCTGTGCTTATAAAAGCACAAAACGAAAGGAAATAAAAATTATTTTACTAACGACGTAATAATACAACTACAATATGCAGGATGTTCCAGAGCTGTCGACTTTCCCCTATATTCCATCATGCTTGCAGGGGTAAGCAGCAAGTCATAGGACATTCAAGTAAAGAAATTCTAAAAAAAAGTCCTAATTTTTTTTAAATTTTAACGATTTTTCTGTCAAAATGCCTAATAACCATTACATTTTCTTGCAAAGTTTGGAAACCTCAAAATGTTACCTGTCATTTAATCCTAACATGTACGTACCATCTAACGGAAGGTCGGTTAAAGTAGCCGAGAACCAAAAGCCATGGACATTCGTGAATTAAACCAGTTTTTATATTCCTCCATGATGAGTGTACAAAATTTGGGAGAGTAAGCTCTACTGCATGGCTGTAGCCGGCTCGTTAAAGCCTTTTAATGTGTCGGTGTCATCGCCAACTTCATGGCTTGTATCTTCCGGTTGTTACACCTGAGTGCGACCTCCTTCTTGACCACTTAATTTTGCCCATAATTTTATATAATTCACGCAAGACTAGCAAAATGGAATAATCAATTATAAAAAGTGGTTTATCTCAAGAACGGTTCCAATGAAAGGTAACATTGTAAGGTTTCCAAATTTTGCCACAAAATGTACGGCTATCGGCATTTTGGCGAAAAAATCGGAAAAATTTTAAACATTAGGATTTTTTTTTTTTTATTTTTTAATTGACGTCTTATAACTAGTGTCTTGAGAGGGGGGTAGAGTGATGGTGCGGCATTCGTTGGAAACCTTAGATGGTTCACTGTCATTTTAGTTGAAATTCAATGTCATAGGTTTTATAAAATGAAGTCATAGGGTGTTGAATAAAAGTACCCATCATCGTTCCTACCACCCACACACTGCATTTCCACCCATCCTCCCTTCTTTGCCAACAATGAGTGAAGAATCCTGAGTATAGAGGAAAGGCGAGAGTTCTGGGACACCCAGAATATTACATTACATTTTAGAATTACATAACTTAAAGCTTAATTAGAGTTTATAATGATAAAAGGACCCTCAAAAAGTTACCTCTTAGTTATATTTAAACCTTAATTATATAAACTGCTTCAACTTTTGTTCGAACCAAGTCGGTTCGAATATATTTTTGTTTTTATCGATTACTTTTAAAAGGAAAACATCCTGAAACAAAGCATCAAATTTTAGGAAAATTAAATATAATTTGATTACTCTTAATAAAAAAACAGGTACACAACCTAACAAAGCCATGTATTTGTCATCTACATAACACTTTGCACAAATACAATACAACAATATAGCCTCATTAAGCAGATCAAATTAAAATTCTTATCATATGATTGAAGCAATTAGATTCGTGCTAAAAACAATTGCTGAAAAAAGAACATATGCAAAAATGCCATGCTAAAATTGAGTTCTTAAAGCAAATCAAATTCAATCTAATTACAAATTTTCAAAAAATATCTAACCAAAGCATGTGTTGTCATGTAGCATACAATGCATGGCACAAATACAATCAGATCAAGCAGATCAATTTTCAACACTGTCATCATTATATGTATTATCGAACGGGAATTTCTTCTCTACGTGATAGAGATAATATTTTTTGCAAATACACAGAATTCAATTTAACACAGCAGCATGGGTTGCTTTAAATTTCTTGTTACTATGCATTTTTGTTCGTTGCTATGCATATTTTATCTCTAGTACCGTAAAATTACAGACGCACGGGCAATTCTTGTGATCATGCGCCTCTGCTACTCCATCATTGGTGTCGTGTGCAAGCAAGGGCTATATAAACAGCAATTTAACTTGACTCGCTCTCTTTTTCAGTTTGGCAGTGCAGTGAGTGACTTGATAATTTTTTAGTGGTATTTCCTAGTATTGTGAATTTTTATTAACAGTCTAACGCTTTGTTTGGTTGACAATTAAAATAAATTTTTCTTATTCTGGGTTGCGACTAGATTAGGAGATTTATTTGAATAGCGACTAAAATAAAGATTCTTATTACGGGTAACGACTGTAATAAGAAATTTTACTAATAAAACACTTTATTGTGGGTAACGACTACAATAAAGATTCTTGTTACGGGTAACGACTGTATCAAGAAAAATACTAATAAAACACTTTATTGTGGGTAACGACTACAATAAAGATTGTTATTACGGGTAACGACTGTAGTAAGAAATTTACTAACACTAAACACTTTATTGTGGGTAACGACTACAATAAAGATTCTTATTACGGGTAATGACTGTAGTAAGAAATTTACTAACACTAAACACTTTATTGTGGGTAACGACTACAATAAAGATTCTTATTACGGGTAACGACTGTAATAAGAAATTTACTAACACTAAACACTTTATTGCGGGTAACGACTACAATAAAGATTCTTATTACGGGTAACGACTGTAATAAGAAATTTACTAACACTAAACACTTTATTGCGGGTAACGTCTACAATAAAGATTCTTGTTACGGGTAACGACTGTATCAAGAAAATTACTAATAAAACACTTTATTGTGGGTAACGACTACAATAAAGACTTTATTGTGGGTAACGACTACAATAAAGACTTTATTGTGGGTAACGACTACAATAAAGATTCTTGTTACGGGTAACAACTATAACAAGAAAATTACTAATCAACACTTTATTGTGTGGAACGACTGTAATAAAGATTCTCTGTGGGTTTCAACTGCAGTAAGAATTACTCACCTCACTTTATTCTGATTATCGACCAGAATAAAGAATATCCCAATCCCAACCTCAGTTAAAATTATCAAAATCAAGTCAATCAACTGCCAAACATAGATCAGGTGAGTACGAAGTTATTTGCAACAGAATTACTACATTTATTATATATTTTATATTACTCATTTATTGAATATTGATAAAATTAAACTATTTGTATCTAAGATTTATTGAGTATTAAAGCTCTAGTTTAACAGTAAAGTGTAGAATTTGTAGACAAACGAATACAACCACTAACTTTATACCACTGGCATCAATTTTATCCCATTATACATTCTTTGCATGTACGCTCTGACTACGGGCAGTACAACTTTAATTAGTAAATATAATCGAGGGGTGAAAAAAGAAAGAATTTATGTTAAAAGGGCTTCTACGCAGTATTATAAAAGGATTAACGATCAGTTGCATACAAATTTTTTTTTTTGTATTTAGAGCAATATAACACGTAATACATGTCTAAATGAATTTGATACTTTTTCAGATAAAATTATTGCTACAATGTAACAAAAGGCATATTATCGGATTGACAACAGAGAATGTTGGAAATAGAAGCCACTGGTGGAGAAAGAAAACATCAATTAATTAACAGTCAAAGGTTTAAAATCCGAACAGAATTGAGCTGAAAGCTTTCAAATTTTCTCAAATCCATTGAAAGATTACCGGGCCTCATTTTATCGAAACCCAAAGGACAGAGGATTTTCCAATAAAATTCTATTCATAAGGTTGTCTTACTTTAATGACTTTTAGACCATTAGACAACAGAATAACTTTAGAGGGAGGAAATATCATGTTCGATGTAACATTACGTACATAATAGTTTTCACTTTCACATTTTACACTAAATTAAAATGTTCAATTAACCCATCTGTTACTACTTCCTTGCATATTAAGAGGATCTCATTTTGATATAATATGCAGCAGATTTTATAAAACGAGAGTTCATTGGTAAGTTTGTTTAATTCAGTTATTATGTCGTCTATTTTATATTTAGTACCTACTGCGCAGAAGTATTTACAAGATGAAATCGACGTTAATTTTAAGTGTTTTAATAACTTATCATTAGCCACGTTTGAAAAAATATGTGTTTTTGTAAAATCTATTTGAACTTTATTGCTAAGATCGAACTCAGTTTTATTATTTTGGGTACGTTGCGTATGAACAAATTGAAATTGAAGTTTTATCGCTAAGCTCAGTAACATAATTTTTCTCGATGTTATAACAGTAACGTATGATTTTAGTTCTTTATGTTTTGCTTCAAATCGAATAGTCCACGATCTTCTTAGAGGTCCCAGCTTTCGAATTACAGTGGGGTAGTAGACCAGAAAATGATGCTTGGACTTAAGCTTTTCTTTAAAGAGTTGAAGATAATGTGAATAATGTTGTTCAATTAAATTTTTGGAGATGGTTCAACCATTGAGTGTTAAACAGCGGCAATAAGACTACTTCAGAAATTTTAATAAGCAATATTATAAGCTTGCAAACAGGGCTACTCTCTGGCACAAGATCACCTATTAAAGATCACCTATCAAAAACAAAAACGAATGCATTTCTGATGCCGACATTTTAAAATTACACTTGTCTAAATTTTCCTGTCTTAATTCAACAGATTCATTATTTTTATCAATTGAATCATAGCAAAAATTCTTTTTCCGATAATTTAAGGTTTGCAGTGAAAAATATCGTTCAGTGTTTATTAAGTGGCTTAAAGCTTTAGCTAAGTCATAATGACAAACACCTTCAAATATATCGTGCGTTATATCTACTGCAATATTATCAGTTACATTGAAGGAAGTAATTTCATTAAATACGCAAATTCCTTTATTCCAATTTTGGATACATCTTGGGCTTCAAAATCTTTGATATAATTACTTAAATTTCTTAAAGACAAAATATTTTCTTTAGTTTGTACAGCCATTTCCTCTCTATGAGATTTACAAATCCTGCAGTAATAGTTGGCTTGAAATTTTTTTTCCATATCCCATAGCACTATTTAATCCCAAATTGTCGCCTGTTATAGCAGCCAAAACAAAATAAACTCTAAATATTTTAGTTCATCGATGAGAGCAGCAAAGTTTTCCTGATTTCCTAGAATGGAGTCTTCCGCCTTAAGCAAGCATAACGTAAAAATATTTTTTAACTTAGATAGTTCGGTAGATTCTAAAAACGGAAATTGTAAATAAAATGCCGATATTTTATGAACACCACTGTGCGAACCTAGTGGGTTATTTACTTCAAAGTCATTGTAATATAGGACGATTGGTAGTACAGTTTTGCCTTCAAATTTTTTTAATTTTTCTTTATATACTGCTCCTTGCACAATATTTTCAATTTCCATTGAATTACAGGAAAGTGAATTAAGTTTGCTTATGTAACTATTTAAAAGAGCAGTTTTTTCTAAATGTGTTCGAATATTCTCGCGAAAGGGTAAGATTATCCCTTTTTTTGCAGAATGGTGGTCACTAACCGTTGAAGACGTTTTCAAATAATTCATTAGTTTTATCTAATTGTACGATTATATATTTTTTTTCTTCTTCCCCTATTTCCGACACACTATTAAAAATAATCCCTTTGATATAATTTGAAATGAAATCTAACATTAAACACTTGACGTCTATAATAATGGAATGAGCTTGTCTTCTACAAGAGTCAAATTCCCGTACAGTGTTATAGACAAATTTTCAATTTTTTCTTTTATGCCATCAAAAGTTAAATTTTTTTCAGTTTCTTTCTTTCTGGGATTCTTCGACAGAAAGTAATACTGGCTTTTCTACATAGGTACTATTTTGATAAGGCACTTCTAATTGATTGCTTTCGTCCTTCAGAACTGAAGGAGAGTGGTGCAGAAGATGTCTTTTAAAAGAGTAAATTGATTGAAATGACTTAAAGCAGCTTGGAAAACTGCAATAGAAGTGAGATATGCCAGTCATCGTATGGCGAAATTTTAAATGACTTATGTATAAAGCTATTTTTTCAAATTTGTGTGAGCTTAAGAAACAAGGGTACATTTTCGAGTTTCTCTGTGTAAAATATATACCTACTAATTAATACAATATGTTAAGAATATGACAATCTGTGATTGCTTCGGATTACATTTATTTTCTGTGATTTTTATTCCAATTGCAATGTGCTCAAGTCAGATAAAAGTGCATTTAAGGCAGAGTTTGGCTTAGTACTTAGTTTAAGATTATAAAAGAATTTTTCAAACAAGCACCACACTTGGTTACATTCTTTTGTATATTCCAAATTAAATTCCTGATTAATTTTGAATGTAACAGATAAAGCCTTTAAAAAGCTTGGCAATTTATAAAGCGCATCATTAAAGAAAGAATAAAATTCCTTAGGGTCTTCCTCCTCTCCAACAACTATTATACACATGGTTGCATTGTCGCCCCTAACTCGCTATATTTTGCCTTTTGTCGTGCAATAGCTGGACCAATATCATTATTTGTCTGAAATAAAAAATATGAAAAAAATTATAATATACAAAACTAACACATTTTATAGTTAACTCGCAATGCAAAACCACTTTGAGCATCCAGGATTGATGGCTTCCATGAAATTTTCTTATCTCCTTTCCGAAACTGCAAAATTCGAGGGATCAGGGATCAGGATCTAGCTTAAGACATGAAATTTCACAATAATTTATAATTTTTATAATAAGTTTCTCATATTAAAATAGAAATATGTATGTAATTGTGTGGTATTTAGTAAAACTTTAGGCTCTAAGGGTAGATCTCAATCTATGACTTATTCTAATTTGTGTAATTTGTTTATTAAATCATATACGCCACTTTGATTAAGTACGCCTATTGATTGCAAGATCGGTTACTCGGTTACCCGATTAATCGATTAATCGACCCTTAAACGGCTCATTTCAGGAAACCAATTAATCGGTTTTAGCGTTCTAAAAATCGATTTTTTATTAAGGAAAATTTTTTCGTTTCGTAAAACATTCTTTCTAAAAAAACGGATAAAAAATTGCACATTCATGTAATTTCGAAATTTTACTACGAAATACATTGAAAATACGTTTTTAGATGCAATACTTTCGTGTGTGCCGCGGTCGGTCTCAAAAAATGCATAAAATTTCTAAAGAAAAAATTTCCAGTAAATTTCTAAGAAAAAATTGCGGGCTGCTGACACGATAGAACAGAGCGGAAAGGATCGGATCAGAACTGAACTGATACACTGGCATTGTCTCTGCACTGGTGCTCACTCAATGCTGTGTGTGAATACTGTCGCGCTGTCGGTCGAGCTCAATTTCTGTTAGTTGGAGTTAGAATCAGAACTGCAGAAGGGATCTTTTTCTTAGGACTGAACGGCTCTTTTGGTTCTTTTAAATCATTCGTTCTGAACGAACGGTTCATTCCTGAACTACACAGTTCCACTTGTTATTCAATCATACTAATCTAAGTAATTTTTAAAAATATTCAAGTGTTCGTTATTGGGTGCAAATGTTAGTTCTATGTATAAAAAGCAATCATTATGTTTGTATCGAAGACGAAATATGTTTTAAGGCATAAACTTAAACTGTTATTTTTTAATTTTGACTAGATATAAAAACTTTTGGCCTGCTTAATAATGTATTCATCAAACATTCAGCCAACCGATAAGAACAAGACGAGCTCTGAGTTACATAGTAAATGGAATTTCTTCCAGCATAACAAAACCAATCAGTCGGCAAAATGTAACAAATGCATGAAGGTGTTAAAGTGCTATGGTAGATCAACAAGTTCTTTGCACTCATATTTAAAAACTGCACACAATACCAACGCATTAAACAGAACGACAACGGATAAAAAATGCTTGGAAGTTGAAGCTTCTTTCTGCTCCCAAAGCTCATCATTACGCAAAAGCGAAACCCTGCAGGTACAGCTAACAAATTTTTTTCGAAGTAAAACTGATGATTCTTTAGCAGCAATTATGTGAAGAATGACTGCTAAGGACGGGATTCCACTATCGATGTTTTGTACTTCGTCTGATTTGAGAAGACTTTTAAT
Source organism: Dioctria rufipes (assembly GCA_963924295.1). Taxonomy (NCBI): domain Eukaryota; kingdom Metazoa; phylum Arthropoda; class Insecta; order Diptera; family Asilidae; genus Dioctria; species Dioctria rufipes. The sequence continues at coordinate 29,979 of CAWUPM010000738.1, read as the reverse complement.
TGCAAAAGCGTTTCAGCAAATTCCAAAATCTCCCAACACGATAAGACATATGATTGTTGGTTACTCAAAAAAAAATCCGAGATGAAGTTGTAATTGAAATATCGTGCTATAAACAGGAAGGTGGACGATTGAGTCTCTCACTCGATGCGTGGACATCAACTCGAAATCGCAGATATTTAAATGTAAATGCTCACTCAAATTCTGGAGGACGATTCTGGAATTTAGGTCTCGCCCGTATTTTGGAAGTTTGCCTGCCGAAAAGTGTGTGGATCTTCTTTTGCAAAGCTAAGTGTTTTCAACATTTCGATGGAAAAAGATGGTCTTTGCATAACCACAGATGGAGCCGCCATCATGGAAAAGGTTGGAAGACTAGATATTACCTCCCAACAACTTTGTTTCGCGCATGCGATACAGTTAACAGTTTGCCCGAAAACGAAGAAGATTCAAGTGATGAAGATTCAGCTGATGAAGATTTAGCTGATACAAATAATGTCAATTTGAACTACAGTTTTGATGTGGGTATTGAGATTGACCATAACGAGGGTATTGAGATTGACCACCGGCTGATGCCGCTGATAGCAAAAATGCGAAAAGTTATCACATTATTCCGGCTTTCTCCAACTAAAAACGATGACATCTTGCAAAAGTACGTGAAAGCCGAATTTGGAAAGGAACTCATGTTGATTTTAGATTCAAAAACTCGATGGAACAGCTTACTGACTATGTTGGAGCGTTTCCTCAAATTAAAATCATCTATTCAAAAAGCTTTGATCGATATTAAATCAAACTATCAGTTTTCGGTGGACGAATTGATCCTGCTCTCCGAAACTCTTGTTACGCTTACTCCAATTAAATATGCCCTCGAAGCTCTCTGCCGCCAAGACGCTAATCTATTAACTGCAGATGCAACGTTGAAATTCCTGGTTTGCACGCTAGAAAAAATAAACTGCCCTCTTGCAAACGACATGATGGATGCATTAGAATTCCGAACTAAAGAAAGGCGAACCGATTTATCAGGTTTGTTGCAGTACTTGCACAATGGTTATGCTAATACTTCCGCTTCTACCAATGACCTGTTTCCTGATTTGAAGAAAATTACGGTCAAGAAACTCTTAGTGGGTATGGTGCACCGATTATTCAAGTCAGATAATGAAAATGATGAACTGCAACAACAGCACAGCGACGAAGATGCTAGTATGGAAGTTTTGATAGTAGAAGAAACCGAAAACGAGGCTGACACAATCAAGCAACAAATGCAACGAGCAATTGATCAGCATTTGGCTGTACCTGAAAAACGTAACACTTCTTCTATAGTCGAAAAAACTTTGAAACGTGAGGTTTCTCAATTTGAAGATGATGGAAACCGCAGTAAATGGTTGGATCTCTGTTATAATAACTTGAAATTAATTCCTCCTACAAGTGTGGTATCAGAGAGGGCATTTTCAGTATCTGGAAACACTAAACTGAGATCATGATTAAGTGATAAAACTATTGATAACTTATGCTTTCTATGTGCTCATTTCAATAACATTTAAAAAACATGTTTTCAGGATTTTTATAAATAACATTTTATTTTCGTATTGTTAATGAATTATATATTTTTTATTTTTAAATAAATATTACATGTTCTATAATTATAAACATGAAAAAAATTGAACTATTTTGAAAAGAAATAATTCCACAACACAATTTCTTTTTAAAACCGATTAAAAATCGATTAATCGGTTTTAGTAAAACTAAAACCGAAAAATCGGTTTGTACTTTGCCAATACTTTTTGCAATCACTAAGTAAGCCTAGTCATTTCAGTAAGCGTTTAGCAATGGATTAAGATTCACCCTAAGAACCATATAAAATAAATAAGGTTTTTGAGAGAAGAAATTTCTAGCTTTGAGGCGATGTAATGTATACCTAATGGCTTACCATTACATAAATCTTTTTTAAGTAACTGCAGTAATATTCGGCTGCTGCTCTTTGCAATATATCTTCAATTTTAATAGAAAATTCCTCCCACTTTGAAAACAAGAGGACATCCGCTCCGGGAAATAACTGTTCGAAGTCTAGCTCTACAAAATATAATTTAATGGTAAATATCTAATATATTGATTATGTTCTTACATAAATATATCTGCTCGGAAGTTTAAATGGTGGCCAATTTTTAAGTATATCTGTGTTTGATGCTAAAATTTCCCTCCTACGTTTTTAGAATGTCGATTTCCACTTTGTGCTCAACAGTTCATCCTCTATTTTAGTTTCTTCTACATTTATATAAGATATACTCACAAAGTAATTTATTATTAGGCAACTATAAACTTACCATCACTTGTACTACTAATGAATTGGACAGAATCTGCTTGCAAGGCAATGTTTCTGGGCTTGTACTTGCTCTCAATTACGCCAAGTTTGCGATATTTTTTACACCTTGCATAATATTTATCTATCAATTTTCCACGGTGTTCTGTATTTCCCAAACGAGGAGTATAATAAGTATCCTGACCAGTGAATTTAATATATAAGTAAATATAAATATTTATATAATTTAAATGTATGTATTTATTTACTTGTTCTTCTGTTGGAAAAGAGCTTTTATTTCCTCCAAAATATTAAGAAATGTGCTAGGAGCGACTGCAATTTTATTAGAGATTAGGTAATCTATAATTATATTCGCTAAAAGCCCTCTGGAGGACATGGAAAGTCTATTAGTTTTTTCATATTCTGTCAATAATGATTTTCCTGCAAAATGTTCACACAATATCGACTTCAGGCTCTGCAAAATATATTTAAGGACTAATATTTGTAACACTCGAAATGGAGATACAATTATACAATATTTGTGGAGCACTTCGTTGAACACCGACTATTTCTGCAGTTTCCTGTAATCCAAGATTGAACAAAATCACAGACAGAGTGTGCTTCCGGTGTTCCAATTATTGCATTTGAAAAACCCTGTAAATCAGTTGCCAATAAATACAGTTATAGATAACGAACATAATATCATAATTACATTTGCCAATCTCCATTGTTTTAATCTCTGCTTAAATTTGACTCATAGGCAAATTTTCTCTCGTGGTATAAGATCCCTAATGTCGTCTTCTTCGATTACTTTCAATAATTCAAAATAAACTCCAAAATCTGAAATTTATACAAGATAGAGGGAAGTCTTGATGCGTGATGGACGTGGATTTCTTTATGCAGGATGTTCCAAAATTCGTGCACAGTATCTAAGGATTTGGAAGCTGAGGTCGGAGCGAACAAATAATTTGACAGCAATAGGTTTGAAATGCGTTGTTACAGCGACAGAGAAGCTTATGGTTTTGAGTACTTTTTCCCCTTGATACCCAATTATTTTCTTATTATATAGTTTATGAAGATAGTTAAGATGTGAAATAATAGCGAAATATCTAAAAATTGCAAGACATATACCTATTTTGTTTTTAAGTTTTAGGTCGTCAAAGTAAAAAAATGTAAAAAAGGTCCCAAATTTTTTAAATTTTAACAATAAATACGTAAAAACTTTAGCATTTTCTTACCGAATTTAGAAACCTCAAATGATACCTTTCATTTGTTTATACTCATGCAAATAACTCCATACACCCGTTCTTTTTAGATAAATATGTATTTATGATTCATAATTTTGTTAATTTTTTTCATTCTACTCTAAAACGGTTTTAATGTGCATGAAAAATTAGCAATATTAATAAATTAAATAATAAAAATGAGATTTGTCTCAATTAGGGTTGCATGTAGGTAAGCACATTTATTGCATCGAATGGAAAATAAAATTCATTTCCATAACTTGCAAGGTATCATGCATTTTGATGGAAAAATAGTTGAAATTTAATAAAAAAAATAAAAATGTTTCTTAAATTCTTGGGTTGTTTACTATCGATTCAGATGAAAACTGTTTTCATAAGGTGTAAAATAAAAAATTTACATGATGTTAAGGAAAAAAAGTACTCATAGCCCCCTTTTGCCGAATCGACGCGTCTGCCCCCTCCTACATAATACTTTTGATTTACATTCACCTCTGCCTTAAAATTCCTAAATACGGTGCACTTGCGAAACACCCAATATAAGAAATATTCTCATAATTCTTCTTACAATAACTGAAAAGAAGAATAGAATATGCAGGACAATTAAGTTGTACTTAGATCAGTATGTGGATGTATATACCAATAAAATAAAATACCCAATATCTACAACTGAATACTTTTTAAGTCAAAGCTATATAATTATAATTAATTGATTCCGTTGATGGTGCTTTGTTGAGCATCTTGAATGAACAAAGTTCAAAATTTCACTAATTTTTATTTTCAAAATTTAATTTTTCAATGAAAAATAATTAAGTGCTTTTGCATATTGCAGTTGATGACCATGTTCAGAGCTTAACTCATACTAACTGCAAAAGTTGTTGATCATAACAGCTAACTCTGACAGTGACTTTTTTGTAACTTCTATATGTGCATTGTTCCTCTTTTCTTAGCAATTTAATGTTTGCCCTACTTGTATGTATATTCAGAATTTCTAAGTTCCTTGTGCTAAAAGTATTGTCTGCGCCATTTAGATAATTTGCTATGGTAATGCTGAGTCAGATTTATTATTTTAAAAGAATTGAAATATGTACAGTCTGTATAGTCTTAAAATTGTGACCGCTTTTAACGAATATATCACACCTACAGTCTCTGTATAAGTATGCCTTCTTTCTTTGTGAGTAATAATAGTTCTAACCCAATTTTTATTGATAGATTAAACAGAGGAAAGATATTATAAAATCACTAAATTATCAATATACAAAAGAAATAAGAAAACATATAATTATGGGTAAAACGTAATAATTTAGGAACACTTAGTGTAATGCCAAGCACAATATTACGTAGGCTACTACAAAATAAACACAATATTTGGTTATAAATCATAAAAAAGAAGGCATAATTATATGGAGGATGGGAGTGTGATACATTCGTCAAAAGCGGTCGACTAGATACAGACTGTACATATGTATTTCAATTGTTTTACAAATAATAAATCTAACTCAGAATTAGCAAATCATCAAATGGCGCAAACAATACTTTTACCACAGAAACTTGAAAATTCTGAATATATTTTTGTAGAATAAGAAGAGCAAACATTAAATTGGTAAAAATCATATAAAGTTAGGCAATCAATTAACAAAAGAAAAACTGTATTCAATCCACAAATAGAACCACAAGAAAGCCACTGTCACAATTGTTGTAAAGCCGTTATAATATGCACACATACACTGCTTTAAATAGAATAAAGAATCATAACGTTAATGAAAAACTTTTGTAGTAGTTAAGAGTCATTAGGCACAGTTCTTAAGATGGTATCATAAACTGCATTACGTGTATAAACAAGCATTTTTTATTTAAAGCTTAAGCATTAGAAACAGAGTACAAGTTGTACGAGTACTTTTAGTTTTATTCATTAAAGCTTATACTCTTCAAACCTTTAAAATCTTTATATAGCTCTATGCAGCCCCACTCTTTAATCAAACCTTCCACAATTTCCTCTTCGGTAATTGCAGGAACATTAAACATGTCCATATTTATCACTCACTTATCAACTTTTTCGAAAATACAAAATATTTCTCAAATAAAAAAATACTGCCCGGGATTTCCTACCACGAACGTACGCTATAGACGAAAGGCAAATGGAGACTAAATAACTTATATTACGCTCAGTAGAAAGCACAGCTCCGCTTGCTCACATACACACAAAAAATAAATAGCTATATGTGACATTTTTCATTGAGTAATTATAAAATACTAATGTAATTAGTTCATTTTGCTAATCCATTTGACTTGAATTGAAATAATTTATACAAATGTTACATAAATATAGGTAAGAACGAGAGAGCTAAACGCAAAGGACAAGTACTGCGGCATTGCTGCGTTGCATTCGGATCACATATTTAGTCAGTGCAATGACTGTAACGTGGAGTGGAAGGTGCGCGGTGCCCAGTAATAAGTGTTGTGTTCTCTCGGATAAGGAAAGAGGGTGAGTGAGTGTAGTGTGAGAATGCTTAGTTGAGTAAGATTGTTGTATTGTTAGGGTTATTCCTTAGATTCAAGTTCAGGCAGGTGATAGAGATAAAGGCGCGGTGTACGTTTGATCTCGATCTTCCAGTGAGGGCTTCATTGATTTGTCATGGCCAAGCACTTCCACGTACCTACACACACTTAGCCGCATCATTGAGTTGTCATGGCGGACTTAAGTGTGTAAAGGAGGCTCGGTATATAGCATCATTGATTCGTCATGGCTATGATCATGGCAGATTTGTACCTGCAACCTTTCCTTTTCTTTCTTTACTGGAGTATAATAGGATAGGCGTAGGATAGAAATATAATGATCCTCACTGAACGTGTCGTTCATATATTTTTTTTTATTAAATTCTAGGAATCCGGTGAGCTGAGGGATGACTGGACTAGACGCCAACTCATGGCATTGCACCTCTGGCCGGCGGATAATGTAAAGTGAAATAAAGGTTATATTCTATTCGTATATTATCTCTGTGTATTATAAATCTTTGCTTTCTTTAAATCTCAGTCTTGTTAAAAATTAGCAAAATCAACTAATGTGAAGATTTTTTTACTAATCATATTAGTCAATCTGTTAAAATAAGCAAATACATTTTGTATATGGATATGTATGCAATCATAAATTGCCACGAACACATAAGTTTCTTCAAAAACATGTTACTCTGACATAGTGGACCGGTTGGCGGCCGACATACACACACTTTGCTAGTTTTTCATATATAATTTGCTTGGATTTCGTTCAAACACCGCAATTTCTATAAATTTGTTCTATATGCTATTTTTTGTTAACACCACTGGAAAGAATACATATTTGACTTCAATTTATTACAACTCCTTTTTCTGCCGGTGTGATATTTTTAGGCTCTAGGACCCATTTGAAATGAAGTTGTTCTTCTTTCATGAGAGAACAAAAGTTAAAGTGTGAACTCTACTTCATGTATGGTAGCAAACATCTCGAGAAATACGTCCAAGCCATGAAACAGAAATCTGTATGTGTGCGTGCTGGTCCGATTCTCTAAAATGTTCCATGTTAATACTTATGGAAAATTGACTAGACATTGATTTTATCTATCTAATAGAGTCTAAACTACTATACATACAGGAAAATAGTTTTCTAGCAATTTTAAAATTGACTCCTTATCTCCCCACAGGTTACACATACTACATACTTACCTTACTTAACAAAATCTTAAAATAATTTCGATTAAAAACCAACTTTACCATTATATGCTCAATAACTCTAAGGTCACAGCCAAAACCCTCGAGAATGTATTCTCGAGGGTTTTGTCACAGCTGAGTAGGCAGATTCAATCGAATTCTTCAGACCGTGTACATTTACATAAGCAATTATTAATCAACTGAATAACTCTCAATATTATTTACAATAGGCATCATGTTTGGTGGAAACCAATTCTATTTTTGGGAAATATACTTACCCAAAGGTATTGATATAATGTAGATAAAAAGAATTAATGGAAGTATTACACGTGACATTTTCATTCAGTCAGTATAAAATACTAATGTAATTAGTTCATGTAAAATTCTACAAATTAGCAAAATCAACATATGTGAAGATTGTTTTACTAATCATATTAGTCAATCTTACTATTAGAATTTTAGTTAAAGTTGCTAAATAATTCACTAAATGTGCCAATTACCATAAGAATGCTGAAAATTTACAAATCAACTAATTTAACTAAAGTTTCAACTCACTGAAATTTCAAACATATTAGTTGAAAAAACTAATTGGCACAGTTTGTGTACGAATTGTAAATTTTGACTAATTTTATTGGAAAATATAGCTAATTTATTTGTTGATATTAGAGAGCTTAAGCCAACCAATTTCATTTTGAAAATTCAGCAAATCTGTTTAGTAGGTAAAGCTAATATATGCGTTAAAAAATTCAAAATAATTGGTTGATTTATCTAAAATAAGATCAACTAATTAGGTTTTTCTGAATTTACTAATATATTTTTCTCAGTGCAACAGTACACTTTTCTCTAGAAAACAATTCTGCCATATGAGGCCGAAGGGTATATTGTTGTTTTTGTTTGGTTTCGGAATTTAATTGCGTGAACTGTTTGTGTAATTTTATGAAACAAATAAGCAATAAAAGAGAAAAAAATACCCCAAAATAATTTTCCCTGCACGTATATTCTAAATAAATATCTTTCGTCTCTTTTTATCTAAACCATAAACGAAAAATATTAACAAATATTCTCCGTTTTCTCTCATTGCATTCCTAATCCACTCCAACAACAAAGTTGCACACACAGCTAACAGCAGACGGGCTGCGCTTGCTCTATGACGCGTGGTAAATGTACATTATGTACAGGGTGTTCCAGAAAAAGAATGCAATACTGAAACCCCTAAAAGATGAGGTGATTTGCAAAAAATGTCATATTAATTTTTTTCGAAGTCGTGTTAATTTCAAAATTACAGCGGATTTTAGATTTTTTCGAAAATGAGGTCCTTGCAACGCTTTTTTGGCTGTAACTCAGCTCGTTTTGCTTAATGAACCGCCACTATGGTCTTGTTCTATTCGTATTACTACTGGCTTTCATTTAAATAACTAGCTTTCAAAAAAGTTTCTAGATAAGTAAAAAATTAACGATAAAATTTTAAAACTGTTTTTCTCTTGGAAAAATTATCTTCTTTGAGGGTGGAAAATCTCCTAAAGTAACCATATTAGCAAACTATTCCGTGCCCACAGAAAACATCCATAACTTATTACCTTTCAGACAAATACAACATTTTTAGCCTAGCTCAAGTACTGCCCGAGATACTTTTATATTATATATATTTTTATACCGCAGATGAAATCCAAACGGTATTATATTAAGTTTGTCATTCCGTTTGTAACACCTCGAAATAATGCTAGTAGAAAAAACGGGGTGGACATCCGCGCATAGTATTAAAAGATATTTTGATTTTTTCATGTCTGTCAGGCCGTCCTCACAATAACTCCAGAACGCGTGTACTTCGAGAGCTGAAATTATGTACATGGGCTTTAAAAAAAAAAAGTAAAAGTAAGTTCGAAAATGGAGCAAATCGGATAACTCCTTCGTAAGGTTGCCATATAAAAATTTCGTTTTCCATTACATATTTGGGAACTGCTTGAGAGCACGTCAATGTAGCGAGGTGAAATTTTGCACATAGTGCTTTCATAAAAATAGCAAATAAAATTTCAAAAACGGTTTAAATCGGAAATCGGACAACCCCTTCTTGGTGTTCCCATATATAAACTTACGATTTTTACGAATACTGTGAAAACGATTCTTCTTACACGGTTGTAATGAACTGAAAAGCTCTTCAGAATATAAAATCCTATGAAATTGGATATGACTTTTTTTCTGTCCGAACCGTAATAGAAATATATGCGAAAAACCAAACTTACTCAGATGGGTGACCATATGAAATGACATACGAGTATTCATCTAGGGAATCATATAAATTGGTCTTAGACCTATTCTAGCTTTTTAACTTGTTATTACCATTTATGCCTAGGAACAGGAATTTATTCGCTCTAATATACTGCCCCTGAAGCAAAAAAACAAAAAATGTAAACAAAGAAATATTTTGAACAATTATCTAGATATGTATGTTTGTTTTCCTATCATTTGTGAAACAACTTCTGTATGCATTTCCAGAAAATACATGTTCTGGTTAAGTTTCACGACTGCAACTTTCATAAAATACGCCTTTCCGGAATTATTCTAGGAAATTATTGCAAGAACACCGCACAACACAAATCATTATTAAAATATTAACGCATTTATTAATTTAATTCCAAGGGCTAACGACAAAATTGTTATTTCAAATGTTTTTGATCATAATTAATCCGAATAACAACAATTTTATGTTTTTAATTAAAACGCTCACAAAATTCAAAAACCCACAAAAAATCGAATTGAGGATTACTTCTAAATGACATTAGAAAGTGAATATAAGCATAGAGTAAAGAAATCTATAGAGACCGAAAATGTATGGCAGAAATTCTCATAGATATTGATCACGAGAGCCGAATCTAACAGCGCCGCATTTTTGAAACTATACTAAAGAAAATTTATTTGCTTATCATGATTATCGCCATCTGGCTGCCCAGTTCTATATTGGTTCATGAAACTTTGAAAGTTCTTTAGTTTATAGAGAAATACTTCATACGAAGCTCGTATTGTGTGAATGCAGATGTATTTAAATCTGTATTTCTAATGAAAATATTTGTGCCATACTTTTTTTTTTTTTATGACTGGAGAGCTACTAGACTGCATCGACTTGCATCGGAGAACTACAACAGCAAGCAATACAAAAAGTTTTTGTTCCGGTTTTTTAACTTCTATGTATAGAGAATGGTAGATTTCATATTTTTCATGGCTGTCTTTATAATTCCGTTTAAGACTTAATTGATTTGATCATAATGATAGACAAATTTGCTTTGTCGCATATTTACATTTGATCCTGCGATAAACTGTTTTTAGCAAGCTCTAAAAAATGGTTGCATTTAAAGATGTGCGGGTAGTAATCATTCGGTACAAAAGTATTCGTTACTTCTCTAAAAACTGGGTACCGAATACATACCTAAATAATTATTCGTTACTTGTACTCTTATTCAGTTGGTTCAAAGTTGTCATTTCATGATAAATTTGGTATTCTATTATCTATACGAATACAGTGTAACGATGGAAATCAAATATGTAACTACAATTCGTTCTACGGCGGTACCCGGTTAAAGTTTTCGATAAAATTTCATGCCATTGAGTACTGTACCTACACGATTACCAGACAGAATTAATCACACTTTTTTTCCCAGTTGTTCACGTAAATAGGTACCGAATCTTTGTTTTTTTTTTCTTCATCACTAGTATGACAGCGGGGGTTGAGAAATGAACAATAAACTGCGGTGGTGGTACTAAAGTTAACTTAATAAGAAGTTCACCCTAGTATCGAGTTTGTGCAAAGTAAAATTTAACGCGGTCTCCAAATATTCCACATTAGAAACGCTAGTAAAATTTTGATGTATATTAATTTGGAGAAACCAGAGTAATTTATTTTTGAATTTTGACAAAACAATTTTAACTTTTCAATCAATAAAAAAAAAACTGCGAATTTCCATAGAAATAGGAAATGCCAACATTTTACCAGTCACTTAATGCCTTGAGTCTAGTTTCGAATTCGAGTAAATTGTGATATTTCCATACAAATTCTAGAGCTGGTAAAATCGGAAGCCGAAATATTTTATTGAAGATTTTACTAGTGTAATACGGAGTTTACCGGTAAAAACTGAAGGTTTCCTTTCTACAAAATAGATGGCATTATATATACTCCACTCATTTTATAATGCGCGAAGTAATAGATGACTGGTAAAATTGTGACATTTTCTATTTCTAAAAGTTAAAATTGTTTTATCAAAATGAAAAATGAATTACTTTGTTTTCTCCAAATTAACATTTACCAGCGATTTTAGTGTGAAATATTTTAAGAACCCGTTAAATTTTATTTTGCCTGAACTCGATAACTTTTTGTGCATTAAAATGCTTCGTAAAATGTGTGGAGAATTTATAGTGCCGTCTATTTTATTTTACATAGAGGGAACCTTTAGTTTATACCTAAAACTCTATACTGCACTAGTAAAATCATCAGTAAAACTTTCGTTTGTGATTTTACTGGCATTAAAATTTATTTGTATGGAAATGTCACATTTTACTCGAACTCTATACTAGACTTTAGGAAATAGCCGCAAAAAACTGGAAAAATTCCTCGTTTGGAACCAACATAGTAATATATGCAAGCGATTTTCGTATGAATGAAAGAACTTAACTATGCATTGCCCTAGTGCGACTGAGAAAACGAGTTAAAAACAAAAATTAAGAGAGATAATCATTACCTGAATGGTAAAATCTTCTTGAGTAGCTTCAAAATCCTTTCAAATTATTCATAATAATGAATTTTTCGTACAACGGGTCACAAAAATTTCGCTTTGGCCAACATGTTGAAATTTCTATAATTTCTACAAAATAAAATTCTCACTTTTTCCAAAACTATCAAAGAATGAGTTACACCCACTTAATTTCTTTAGAGCAAAGTGTAACTGCAACAAAATATTTGGGATCAGTTGCAACTTCTCTTCCTTCTAAAAGAATATTTTCGACGGCAGAACTAGTTATAAGAGATAGAAGGAATCGATTTTTTCCTAAAAATTTTGAGAAATTAATATTCCTCCATGCTAAACAAAATATTTCTTAAAAACTATTAATATGCTTCTGAAAAATGTTATTTTTTTTTCTCCTGAAAAGTTTTGTTTTTTATTTTTCAATTCTTGAACTCTAATTGGGTACTATTGTTTTCATATTTAATTAAATACCCCTTTTCACAAAAAGATTGTTTAATTAATAAGTACGAGTATGCTGCTTGAAGAGTTGTTTTACCTAAAATACAGAATTAGAAAGTAACGAATTAAAAGTAACGAATATTTTTCGTGGAATAACGAATGAGTACCGGGTAACAAAAGTAACGAGATTGCACATGCCTAGTTGCATGTAGGTGGGTATACTTGTAGGATCAAATAAAGGGTAAAAATCTGAGGTCTCCAAATCTTTCAAGAGAAAGCTATAGTGATGATTTATTTTGGCCGGAAAATGGTTAGAATTTTAAAAAATTTGCTAATTTTTTTTCAATTTTTTTCAGGAACCGTAACGCTTACGAATGTTTTAAAAAAATTATACGTAATAATCAAAAACAAAAATTTAAAATCGGATTTTTATTTTAAAAATCCAAAAAAAAAAGCATAAAATGATTTTCATCTCACAAATTTGTGTTTTCATTTCACAAAATTGTGGGAAATAGTTTGGCGGTTGATATTAAATATGCGTCGAAATATGCCGGAGATTGTACGACATATGGGAATGGATGGAAATTACATACGGGCTTTCATCTACTAAGGTATCATAGGAATTGGAATAGATTTTTTGTTTATTTTTATATTTGATTTTTAAAATAAAAATCATTTTCAAATTTCTATTTGAGATTTTTAAAATAAAAACCATGATTTGATTATTATTTCTGATTTTTAAAACATAAATACAAAAAGAAAGTTACTTTATATAATTTCGAATAAAAATCATAAATTTTATAGAAAATTTATGAAGATTCGGTAATAACAATCATCATGCTACATCCCAATCAATCCTCCTATCACTTTTTCTGAATGATTTTTGGGTTAGAATAAATGAAAATAATTGTTATTTTCAGTTCTTCATTTTTTTACTTTGACGTCCTATAACTGCTGACAAAATGGGAATGGATACATGAAGAGGTGATTGGACATTTATTGGAAATCTTAGACATGACAGTTATCTGCACAGAAAGAGCAATAAGAAAGTTACAGGAAGTTAATGAAGAAAGTATCTAAAGTCATAAAACCTCTCCTCTACTGCCAAAACGAAGCATAAAACCGCAGTTTACTCCATATCAATTTCCGTACTATATGGAAGAAATTAATTTTAACTAAAAATATTATATTGCAAATGTATTATCAAGTGACAGTGGCGTTTTATAGGGGCTGTGAAAGGATACATATATAACATTAAAAATATCGTATAATCTATGAAATTTTTCGAAATGTTTTTCGAACTGTGCAGTTGATTCTGCTTTATGAGTAGAATTATCATTATGTAATTTTTTCAATTTATTTAATGTATGGATAGCTGCTGCTATAGACCAACATAATATTTGTATAGCGGGTTTTGTTTCAAATTTTTCAAAGTAATTTTGTTCTACTCTTATTTGTATTCTTTGTGGAATTCTAAGCACATTTACGCAATTTTTGTTGGCAACAGTATCATACAATGATGTAAAAATAACCCATGAAGCAATACCATGAGAAGTATACCGACCAATTTTAATTATTTTATTTCGCACAGATTTTAATGAATGAATAGAATCATAAAATGAAGCTATTGAAACAGAATCATGTGGAGTGTTAGACGATCCTTAGTAACTCCAAGCTTCTGTTTGTCACAGAAGTTTTTATCGAAAATGACGTGACGTGGGAATTCGAAATTGGACAGAATATTAGCTCTTCATGACGGGCATATATTCCAACAGTCAAAAATTATGAAATATTATTTTTTAAATTTTAATGAGGTGGGTTGGGCTCGCTAATTGTTTTTTGTATCATGTTTTTGTATCGGTTACTTTCAAGGATTCCAAATTTTTTTCAGTAAATTGGTTATAAGGATAAAGCCCAAAATGTTCGAAAAAATACCTCTTCCCCTAAAGCTGAAATTTTGGTACTATCAGGATTAGTAAGTTTGAAGTAAAAAATAGTTCAAGTTTACTTAAAATTTGTTTGGTATCCTTGAAAGTAACTCTTTCAAGCACCCCACAAGATAAAAAAAAAAAATTTATTTTAGGGAGCGCAACCCACCTACATTCAAATTAAAACAAAAAAATATTTCATAATCTTTGACACGTCATGTCCTTTTTATTTTTTATGTTAAATATGTGTCCTTTCACAGCCTCTATAAAACAACACTGTCACTTGATTATACGTTTGCAATAAAAATTTTAAGTGAAACTAAATTCCACAATAGAGTAAGGAAATTGATATGGAGAAATTTGCGGTTTGGTGTTTCGTTTGGGAAGTAGAAGGGAGGATTTGCGACTTTGAATACTTTCTCTATTAGCCTAATGTAACTTTTTTGTTGCGCATTCTGTGAAGATAACTGTGATGTCTAAGACTTCCAATAAATGTCCAATCACCTCTCCGAGTGTCCATGCCCATTTTGTCGGCACTTATAGGACGTCAAAACGAAAAAATTGAAAAAATTTTTACTAATTTATTAAAATTCTATTTATTTTTCCGCCAAAATGCATGATCACCATAGATCCTTCTCTTGTAAGATTTGCAAAACCTCAGTATAACCGCATTCCGTCTTCCTGATCCGGATCGAAAGAGATTATTGATTGACGTGAGTGTCAAGAACAAATGAACATGATGTTCTATATTCATAAGAAATCCTCACATTGCAATGCTTTCGTAGAGTAGAATATTTGAAATTTGAACCAAATCTAATTTAGGTTTAATTTCGACATTTTGTGAAAATTGAAATCATGGCAATGTGAAAATCCTTATATGTAAAATCATAGCTACCTACAGACATTTTATTTGTATAGCCTCCTAAAAACAGTTTATCGCAGGATCAAATGTAAATATGCGACAAAGCAAATTTGTCTATCATTATGATCAAGTCTTAAACGGAATTATAAAGATAGCAATGAAAAATATGAAATCTACCATTCTCTATACATAGAAGTTAAAAAACCGGAACAAAAACTTTTTGTATTGCTTGCTGTTGTAGTTCTCCGATGCAAGTCGATGCAGTCTAGTAGCTCTCCAGTCATAAAAAAAAAAAAGCATGGCACAAATATTTTCATTAGAAATACAGATTTAAATACATCTGCATTCACACAATACGAGCTTCGTATGAAGTATTTCACTATAAACTAAAGAACTTTCAAAGTTTCATGAACCAATATAGAACTGGGCAGCCAGATGGCGATAATCATGATAAGCAAATAAATTTTCTTTAGTATAGTTTCAAAAATGCGGCGCTGTTAGATTCGGCTCTCGTGATCAATATCTATGAGAATTTCTGCCATACATTTGCGGTCTCTATAGATTTCTTTACTCTATGACATAAGTTAAATTCGTTTTGCCATTCCATTCCTTCACTAAAAAACCGAGATTCCATCAAACCGACAGGATTTTTACACGATATTTCGCTTCTTTTAGTTCCCTGTTCTAAGGCATCGGGTCACCTGCAGTTCGTTTCTGTAATTTGAATTGAGACAAGAGAAGTTTTAATTGGTTTAAGACCACGAGATGAAAAAAAAAGCTAAATCAAGTAAAAACTCAAAGTTCTTTATGACGACACTAAAAAGGGGCTGTCTGCGTATAAAATTTCAGCTACATAGTGAAAAACCAAGTTCTTGTGTGGCAACACTAAGAAAAGTTGCCCAATTTAACCCTATTTTGAAATTTTACTTACTATTGCTATGAATGTTGGATATTATGCATGTATGCCCAATCTATTCTGCTCTATCATCATTATTTCAATACGTTACGAACGGAATGACGAGCTAAATATACACTTTAGATTTCATATACGGTAAAAAAATGGTAGGCGATCAAAGATACCCATAATGATGAGATCACTCTGATCGCTGGATTAAAAAGTTCAATTTTTATAAATTTTTTGGTATTTGGTAAATTTATTAAAATTCGAATTTATTATTACAAATACGTACACAAGGTATTACAATATTTTTTAGTACATTATTATATATAGCTTTTGCTATATACCGGAGAATAAAAAAAATGCCTTCTTGAACAAATATTATTGTTTGCAAAAAGGTTGGAATATTCTAAAGAACTAAGGAAGCAAAAAAAAAAAACGTAAAATAAAAATACTAGCTTAATAATAAAAAACAGTGATATAGTAAACTTTAAAAGAAAAGAAAAATTTAAACAAATGAAAAAATACTAACTTAGGGTAAAGAAATAATATAAAAACACGAAAGTTTAATTGTTAAACAAAATTATATTACATATATTATATTATATACATTAATTTAAGCAAATTCTCTACTCGATTACGATAAGTAAACTCACCATCATTAACTCTACTAGTTGAGTTTATTCTCGTTGTTTTATATACCTACTTTAGTTTAGAAAGACATATGGTGCATAAATAAGTAAGAAAGAAGCGGGATATCAAGCTAATACAGTGTACGTGAATAAGCCAATAGCAGACAATCGGAATTCAATTAATTGGACTTGATTTGACGTTTCTGAAAGTGAACATTTCAGATTTCCAGGAGTTCAGCGACTTTTGCAAGTTTATTAGTAATAATCATTAAAAATTTGAAATATGGTTGAAGTGTATATTTTAATTTAATTTTACTGTTTGGAAAATTATTGCACACTTATACATTTAAAATTTCTGTCAGCAAGTGCCGTTTTCGTTTTTAGTTATTTATTCACTTATTGTATGGGTTTAAAAAGAAATTCCGATTTTGAAATAACAATTGAGAAAGATGAAAAGTCGAAGCCAATTAATTTATTGTATGCGGTCATTGTTTGCGGTTATTTTTTTCAAAGATATTCGGTGAGAGAATAGTAAGGAATTATACAAGTGTTTATTTAACTTTGTTAACTTTCTTTTTAACTAATAGGTATGTGCTCTAGTCCCTCCCAACTCTTATACAACATTTAACATTTCTCAGTTCTTCTAATATAGAATTATTCTGCCGGTCGACATACTTCTTTGTTTCTTGGAATTAGCTTTTCAATAACATTGCCAGCTTCTCTTTAAACGTTACTGCGGCTTATCTAACTTTCCTTAATGTAGCTACTGCTGCTGTTCGTTCATGCATAGGTTGTTATGACTCCTCCATGATTTTTGATGGCTGGATGTCTGCACAACTACATCTGTTGATGAACCAGCAAAGCTAAATTATGCTCACTTATTGTAAAATTGACACAAGTCTGCAAATTGAAAGACTGATTTTAGGTTATGTGTGGTTGCAAATCTTCTTGTGTTTTTCCAGAAAGTCTGCCTTCTATATCCTTCAACCGGATCCTCACAAAACATTGGATGACATCTTCATGCATTTTTTGTAAACTTTTGGTCCTTTCCTAAGAGCACAGTTTCTTGTTTTATTTTTGAACGCCTTTATTTTATTATAATGTTTCTTTACTTCCGCTTTCTATTCGATCCAGCACTGAACAAATATTTAAAAAATAAATTGCTGCAACTCTTAATATAGCTACTAAAACATACTCTTTTCCATTGCTCGTGGTTTCTCTTTCTTCCACTGTAAAAGTGACAAACAGGAAACTATATAGCCGCCATAAAGGTGAATTCCAAATATAATCTAAGAGTTAATAATACGATTTAGTAATTAGGCTTGGGTTAATTTAGCTCTGTCAGATTTCCTACTAAATTGAGTCTTAGCTGCATCGAAAGTGACGATCCTTTGACGACTGCCAACCTCTTTTGTGTTTTTTAAGACTGCCAACCTCTTGTTGACTTTTTTAAGACGGCATTTTTAAAGAATAAATGAGATATTAGCGCTATGGATTTTACTCATCTGACGAGGCTTCCGCCTGCTGCTCATGATACCAAAGACCTTATGTCCAACGAAGCCCACATATTAAAGCACATCTCAAATTTAGCTGAACTCTTCCCCAAAAGTTTGAGCTTGTGCTTCGCTTCTGTCCTCTGTTATTTGTTTAATCTGCCTATTCGTAGTGGTGTCTTTCCGAAACCCTGCAAGCTAAGTATGTCTTATTTCTCTATTACACAAGAAGGTTATAAAATGTGATATAACAAATTATCGGCCAATTGCTAACCTGAGCTATATGAGTAAAATATTTGAAGCCATGGTTTTCAATGTGCTGCACTTTCACCTTTTCTGGCCTCATTCCAGCATGGTTTTAATAAGAAGAAATCGATTACTATTTTTTTTTTTAATTCTCGATTTTTTGTGTATTTATCATTGAAAGGGATAAGTAAGTGGTTTGCTCACGGACTTCATGAATGGCTTCGACAGAATTAATTACAGGGTTCTTATTCATAAGCTATCTGCTCTTGGTTTTCCACCCGTATTTTTTAATTGGTTGAGCTCTTACTAGTTTGGTTGCAGATGCCGTGTTCTTTTAGAATGACTCCAACTTTATTTTCGGGGACCACATTGGCGCTATCGCAAATTAATCTAATACAACACTGGGTTTCGTTAAGCGGTAGTCAAAGAAGTTCTACCATCCTTATATAACAAAGCTTCCCTACTGTACTTTTATTATACCAATTTTGGAGTATGCTAGCCCAGTTTGGTTTCTTTTCTATACTGTTTATAGAAATCGCATTAAAGCCACTCAGCGTAAATTTGTAAGACTTATTCGGAGCTGTTTCGACTGGCCCGTTTAGGAATCAGAACTTCTTCTATATTTCTTACCACCTCATTAAATATTGTATGCATAAAAATTAATAAATACACTTTAGATTTTGGTAAATGCACAGGTTCGTGCAAATTTTACAATATACAAATTCTACCGACATAAAAAGGAGCAGTGAGCAGTAATTTTTTCTTTTTTTTTAGATTAATCCTAAATTTCCTATTATTTAATTACTATTTATTCCAATAATTCCAATAATTATCAAATATTGGAGTTAAATTGTTTGTTATAAAGGGTTTTCCAATAAGAGGTGTTATATTGATATTCAAAGCAAAACGCCATTTTTTGAGATAAATGATCGGATCTTTATTGCATTATAAAGAGGAAGGTATGCCGTTAATAATGGAAAATAACATCAGCCAAATGACCACCACGACCACGCCTACAGGATCATATCCTTTTCATGAAATTTTCCATAACCAAATCGCAAAGTGGCTGCCCTATGTCCCCGCGGGACCATAAACCGCACCAAACAGTCACACGTTGAGGATAGAGAGGCTTTTCAACAATAACTCTTGGGTTTTCCGAGCCCCAGATGCGACAATTTTGCTTGTTGACGAAGCCATCGAGGTCGAAATGGGCCTCATCACTCAAGATGAGCTTTCGATGGAATTCCGGATCATTTTCATGCATTTCAAGGACCCAATCAGCAAAAACTCGAAGTTGTTGAGGATCGGCCGGCTTGAGTTCTTGTGTTAACTGAACTTTATAAGCCTTAAGACACAAATCTTTATGCAAAATACGGTGTAATGACGTTTGTGGAATGCCTAATTCCAAAGAACGACGAGGAATGGACAAACCTGGGTTTTCTTCAACACTTTCGGCGACGTGCTCGGGTTTTATTCTTCACATCACTAACTTGTCCCGACAGCTCGAATTTTACTACCAATTTCTGTATTGCGGTCCGACAAGGTGCTTCACGACGACACAAAACTGTTTGAGTTTTACGAACCGTCTCTGCCACATTTTCACCATTTTTATAGTGAATTTTAATAATTTCAATGCGTTGTTAATCGTGTATCGTTCCATTTTTGTTAATGGCGTAGTTTCTACTTGTCAAATGTCAAAAACTGGCAGCTCCAAAAGTGACATCTACCGAAATAGCTGGCTAATTAAAATAACACCTCTTATTGGAAAACCCTTTAGAACTTCTTTATTCATAAGTCTTTCCGTCACGTTTATTTATTTTATTCTTATTGTTATTTACAAAAAAGCCCAATATTTTCTTAAACATTCCCTTTGGCCTTACAATCCAAGTTATGTTAATATGTACCTATACAAACGTATATATATAACTTAGTTAAAGTCTTATATATGTAGCTAATCTTATAATCCATGAAGTATGCACACAAGATCTCTCTCCTCGTAATTCTGGAAATAAATTAATAACTGGTTCAAATATTATCAATAGTTTTCATTGTTAGTAAATCTCTATTTGTAGAGGCTCTAGAGCTTTTAGAGCTTTTGTGTGTGACTGCCAATATCGGCCCCAATCTTTATTCATACAGAAAGACCACGAAGACTTTTCGTAGAAAATTGTTATCAATTTAAAAAATTGATAACATAAAAGATTGTTGCTAGAACTGCAACTGCAACTGATGAAAGTGCAAAATGCAGTTCGTATCAGCAAGAACTTAATAATCTTCAGTACGGCTGGTTCTTGCTTGAGATCTAGATAAGCTCCATTTATGTACCCACTGAAACTACCAATTTTATGATAGGTTTCTGCGCTTTAAATAGACAAATTATTGTGTGAGAAAAACTTGCCTTGTATTTTGTAAAAATTTCATTGAATGAGAACTTCAGATGGAAAGCAAGCCTCTTTGGCCTTTCTAAAGGTGTAAAATGGAAGAAATAGGTAATTATCGAAACCAAATACCAATTATTCGATGTAGGTAGGGAGTTTCCATATCGCTGTGTAAAGTGTCATCAGCTTTCGGGGTAAATACTACATGACTATTTTAGCCCGTCAAATTTAACTGTCCTCTGGAAGTCCTAAGTTAGACCTAGATTGGATTCCCATATCAGGACCGGGGCATCCTGAGCATCCTGAGCCTCAGTAGGTGCTGCCTTCAAGCTCATTGGCGATGTTGCAACTTGTCATATCGATTCGCTTAAGCAACGCCGTAGTGTGCTTCTTTATCGCTACATGCATACATATCAAATGATGTAGATTAATTTCTGCAGGTAATACTCACGAACTTTCAACCATCCAGTAACATTCTGTATAACAGAATTTTACCCAAATTGTGTTAATGGGGAACAGTCTTCTGTCTTTCCTCGCACTTTCAATCTGTGAAGGTTCAAGAGTGACATACATTAGGATCTCCGCTACTCTCTTTATATTCTCTAGTCATTTTCAAACCCATTTTCTACCATGCTGTGCTTTACATCATTGGTTATAAATACAAAAAAAAAAAATCAATATTTGATTTGAGTCTCCTATAAGTAAATCGCAGGCCCATAGTCATATCATAGCCATATTCCTGAGGATTCATACCATTCTGTAAAAATTGAATAAATTTCCTCACATATCGAACAGCTCTTCGCGGATAATTTGCCTATTGGTATACTGTCTACTGCTGTCAAATTCGCTGATAGCGAAAAAAAATCTGAAGCTCCATTATTGGAGCAACTGTTAATTTCGGTCGATCTACCCAAGATCAAACTAAGTTTCGCGGAAATATCAAATCTAAGCTAAGTAACATTTCCCAAAATTTCGTCGAGTTTAACCTATACAGAGCATTAGGGCCTTAACTACTATTTCAGCCAGGCTAAGCTGGATATATTATCAGTAAATTTTAGAATTTTTCTCTGGATGCAGATTGCACTAAATAAAAATGTCATTCGGTCCACGCAAACTTATGGATGCGATGGAATATTTAACGGTCATTCAGCATGTTCTAATTGCGATAAGAAGAACTTCGTTCACCTTTTAAGAAAATTCTTTTGCACTTCAGTATTAGCTCTTCATCTATAACTATCAATAACGAAGAATAAAAGCTTCAAAAAAAACCTGCAATGGGTAAATGATAACACCGAAAATAAGTGGCACGTAAATGTCGGGGATTGTAACAAACAGCAAAAGGTGTACCAGACCGCAGCAATCGTTGTGTTTTGTAAAAGTCTGCTCGCCCATTCGTAAAGTAATAAAACGCTAATTAATGGGCTCTCGTAAAACTTTTTCAACTCGTGCTTCCCGGAACTTATGTATTTAGGTGGTGTGACTGGAATTGACTCCCTTATAAACGTAGAGGGGGTGGTACTTACACAGTTCACTGAATACCATGTACAGAGAGTGAGGTAAATTTATGTGCTCGTCGTCGTCGGATGGAAAGGTACTTCAGAGGCAGAACCGAGATAGGCTGCATTGGAGACAGATTCAGCCTCGCTGTACTTATAGCCGGATAATAGTCGGAGGAATACTATAAAATCCTCTGTTATACATAATTTTACAGCATTTTAATGTGAACGCAACAATTAGTGCTTACAAATGTCACTGTTTGCTCACACAACACATGCACACATACACAAATGGAACGAGTGAAACTTACTCTCCTATGGGCTTTATACGAAATGCTTTTATTCGCTCCACTAAAATGCTGTTTGGGTTTTTGCGGGGGATTTATAGAACTTTTGTGTAATTGGGAAATACGTAAATGTTTACAAAACTCTAAAACGAGACTGCATCCTAGGGATAGTCATTAACCAGGAAACAATAGAAGCATTCTGTGTTTCTCTTGATTTCATCTATATACTGTGTTCTGAATCATCGAAAACACAGCAATGATGATTACTAGTAGGATTTTGTGAGGCAAAACGATATCGAAAATTAGCAGTAAATAAATTATAGATCACTTCAGTCAAAATCGAGTAGGTAATCAAAATGCGGATATGGATGGGATTTTAAACATGAGAATAAGACAATCAGCCGTCAAGTAAAAAGGAAAAGGGAAATAGAAGAAAAACTGATTCTCGTCCTCTTCATATTGTTCTTAGAATATTGAACACTGAAGCTAAAATAATTTTAAAATCAATTGTTTCACCGTGCAAGAACAAAATAGTAACTCCTTTGATATTGGCGCCCAAGTATAGGGAGTCGACTCCGACGTTGAGGAAAATAACAGCAGGTCGTCAGTGAAAGAAGGAAAGTTCCATCGATTTTCCTACCAGACCATAAAGAAGAATAAACTTAAAGTAGCATCTATCTGCTAAAGAAGGAAGTCCTTATCATCGAGTTAGATAAAAGAGGCTTAGAACCACAGGGAACAGTCATGGGACTCAAAAAATACTTAAGTACTTAGTATCTAAAATATTGTTACAATTTGGCTGGCTAGTTTATTTAAATTATCCGAGAGGGAGATGTGTTTTTGGTAAGAACCAACGTAAGAGTAACAGCAACTTACAGCACTTCTCGTCCCTAAGTTACGCCTTTCTTTTGGTTGGTAAATATAAGACCGATTAAATTTCTCGATAATACCGCAATTGCTTAATTTTATTTCGCAATGAATAAAGTTCAGAAACACGATGGTTTTAACAATTGATTGCACTCTACAACTGGCTCATCTAGAAAAGAGTCCGCTAGTCTCGGTACTTAATTTTTTTTATTTAAGTACTGTAAATCGTAACGCCTTTGGCTAGCTTTTCCAGTGATTCGTTGCGGTCACTTCCCTCGGCTTGCATATTTGAAGGATTAGATACATGGACTTGTCTAATGCAGGTTTCCATCTCAATTATTACATAAGCAAAATCGACACCACCATTTACACAAGACAGGAAGAATTGGTGATGCATAGGATACGAAAATTCTCACATTCATAGAAATTTGGTGGTGGCTAATTGTTTGTTTATTTACGTCGTTGGTGCTCGTAATTGTATCTGTTGTTTGTTTTTACCTCAGCTAATTAATTTAATTAACCGTTTTAGGTGAGGATGTAAAAATATGAACAGACTACCAGGAGCATATAATCCGTTCCCTTCTAATCCCTTCCGATAGTCGTAGCCACTCGTACGATAGGTAAGGCTAGGTTAAAGTGGCTGCTATCGGAAAAACCTGCAATCTGCCAAACTTAAACCATCGATTGTCCATTGTGATGCCACCTTATTTCGGTGCGTTAAAATCAACCAAGAGTGTTAATACAGGTGCTACAGCAGTACTTGGAATATATAAACTTTCTTTCTGAATGGCTGTCCGGTTTCCGTTCTCACCATAGCTGAGAATCAGCGGAACTAAATCTGATCAATCATCTACTATTTTCACCTGATAAGGATCATATTAGCATCCTTGTGTTCTTGGATTTTTCTAAGGCATTCGACAGTATTATTTAGCATAAGATTTTGAATAAATTGTGTTCAAATGTTTACTTTTCTTCTTCTTAAGTTGAACTAATCCGGAATTACTTAACCGATAGTTACCAGCAGGTCAAAGTGGCAAATACTTTGTCTGGTCTTCAACCGGTCTATTTCGGGGTTCATCAGGGATTAGTACGTGGCCCTTTTTTGTTTAGTATCTTTTTTAATGACCTACTGGAAATTACAAAGGATGAGAATATTCAAATGCATGCTGACGATGTTCAGATATACCTAGACAGGCCATTGGGCTAATAGGGGATTGCTTTGCTGCTTAAATAATGATCTCAAAAATATACACAAATGGGCAGTAAACAATCGGTTAAAGCTAAATCCATTCAAATTGCAATATATGATACTCCACAATAATAATATCCACAACACAAAAAAATAAATTCTGTGGCTAACGCGAGGAGGAGAATTTAAAGTTCTATGCACAAACAATTATGATATAAGAGAACTTAAAAAGAAGAAAAATTCACAATGTTAATACTTGCTTCGGCTTTAATTCGAGGACAACATCCATCAACTTCAATTTCGCCTTTGGTTATAATTGTAAGAATTCACAAATCGTAACAACTGCAGCTGCTCTGGTCATTATTCCATCTGAATTCTCCATTGAGGAAGGCGAACTACTTACGTGAGACTAAATTTTGTACAAATCGTAGACGCAAAACTGCAGGTAGAGATTTTCCGAATAAATTAGTAGTGTGGGAACAAATAGTATATGCAGAAAATATTGGCCATATACATTATTTCAAACAGAACGAACGTGTGGGAGCATAGATAAGGCGAGGAAAGATTTGACAAATGATATTTGTGCAAATGCACACATTGTGTGGAATCGGCTTAAGTAAAGTACTTTTGCTCTGATTGGAGCAAAGCAGTCACGCTGACTGGCGGAGAAATAAACAAGTATAGTACCTCTGAGGAAAAGTTAGAGCGAATCTATACGAAAATTAGTTACCCGAACGGCGATTGCATATTCGAAGAAAATACATTTAGGGCTTAAATCGAATAAAGTCAACCGTTTTTGAAAGATAGCCGCAATGAAATGTTAAAAAGGTCCAGACTTCGAAATAGCACAGCAATCTTGTGGAACCATAACCAAGGGATCATGTTGAGACAAAGCCAGTGGTATAAGGACATCACGTCACATTCAATGAGTGACAGAGAAGAAGTGCGTCGGTTAATTATTTAAAATAAGTAAATTCAGAAAATATCCTAGGAAATATAAAAGTGGATACATAACGGTATAATATTAGTACAATTATTTAATGTGTGGTTAATATGTTAAATGTGATGCAAATTATGCTTTTATGGATAGCGAATGAATGTATTATAGTAGTAAGTAGACTAGTACAAGTAGTGTGAATGGAGTAAAACGGGAGTGGTCTTCCCATTCATTGCCTATTAATCATCGAATCCTGGTCCGTACCCGATCTCGCATGATACATACATAGCGTTGACTTATGCTACTTTGTTGAGTGATCCTGGTCCGTACTTGTTCACAAATATATTAAAATAGCGTTGATTTATGCGTGTGTTAATAAATGATCCTTGTATGTACTCGATTTCGCAGGACATGATCTTAATTAGACAATAACGTTAGCACATGCCGCTATTGTTTAATGAACTTGCTTCGTACTCGTTCTCGTAAAGTAGATATGCCCTGTTCGTACAATAGCGTTGAACTATGTCGTTATTGTGAGTGAATGGTGGATCAAAGTAAGAAACCGTTCAACTTTTGATCCAACAAGGAAAGAAGTAGTTTAAATATGTAGTACATAGCAAACTTATTGAGTATCGTTAGACTCAAACCCATAGTTTATATTCTCTTGCAGGTCAGACATCCCCCTAAAATATTCGTACGGTCGTTCGACGGATACATACAAACATGAACAATAAAAACAAACAAGTGGAACGAAAATAATAAATCGAGCTTAACCTTTTCGGTGCTAAATTGTTTTGTTCCGAATGCGCGGAACTTATGACTCTACGTCGTACATCGCAGTGCTGAATACTTTTAAGACCCGACCATCTCCGATTTGGATGAAACTTTTACAGTTTATATGGAATACCAAAACAGGTTACCCGTATTTTTTTATTTTCCCCTACCATGCCCCACCGTCCCGCTAGGGGAGTTTGTAATTTCGTAATTTTACGATGAAACGTCATTTTAAAAAAATCATATCTCGAGAACGGAGCAACCAGTTTCTATGATTCAATTGCCAAATGATGCTTAACGCTTTATATTTTTCATAAAAAAATAAAGCAGTGCTGAACGAAAAACATTTTTGTTAATAATAGTTTCTTCAAGAAGGAACTTTTTTTGGATTCTCCGGTATATAGCAAAAGCTAAAAATGTTTTTCATTACACAACCCATTATATTTTGGTTGACAAGTTTCAATTCTGGGTTTGACTCATCAACATATATCGAAATTGAGTGACTTGAAAAACAAATGAAAAATAGAACAAAGAAAAGAAATGAAAAAATGAAAAAAATGGAGAAAAATAAAAAAAAAATTATTAAAAAAATTTAAAAATTTAAAAAAAAGCAGATTCATTCGAAACGGATCAAACCTGTATTCGCCCGCGGTGGGCTGAAAAAGAAAAAATAAAAAGGAAAAAAAGAAGAAGCGTTTCGTGTTAGCAGGAAACCGTACACTCATCGGTGCTGCTTGGTTTTCTGCCTTCTGCAGACGCTTGAAACAGATCAAATTGATCTCCTCTCATATAAAGTTAGAATAAATTCTGGGTGTGAATTATATGAGGCCTTGTTAATTATTCCTAAGATGACAGATTATTGATCGATTTAGTTTTGTTAGAGTTAAAAGAGACTTAAATGTTGAAAATTTCGCAGAAGGAAGGCGTTGAAAATAATGCAATGACCGATGAAACATGGTATGGTTACGGAAATCATTTTACATTCGGTAATTAGACACCCATCGAGGTTTAGTGAAAAGAATTATTTTCAAGACAAATTAGGGTTATAAAAAACTACTTGTATTAAGCATTCTTAGGTAATTTCCGAACTAAAAAAAAGTATTTAAAAAATTATTATCTTAAAAATCCACAAATCTTGCGGTTTTTGTGTCCACCTCCCCACCCTTCTGGGCCCACCTCAAAAAATTTACTCCACTAGTATTGTGAAATATCTTAGCTATATTTTAAACAAAGAATTATTGATATTCGTCGAACATTTACATCGAAATATAGATTTTGGTGTATCAGGATAATTTGAGGTTACCCGAAAAAATCTTAATTCGTCCATCTTCCAATACAGAAGAGACTCTATAATTTTATAAATATAAACGTTAACGCTTGTTTGTAGGATGAAATCGCTCTTCTAAATTTTATCCCCTAATTACACCTCTAAATAGTTTTCATATCCGATAGAAAGCTTCGGAGATAATTTGAGAGGAAAGGAAACCAGTCCTTTTTGTGGAACATGGCCGATTTTTTAGTGAAAAATGCCTTTACTTTATTCTCGTTTGCGAAGAGCCATTCACAACAGACCGCTAATGCATATACCAAACAAAGAAGGGATGTATACATATGACCCCAAATGCAAAAAAAAACATTATTTAAAGGTAAATCGTCAGAATGAAGTTAACAGGATCATAAGATGGACCTTGTCGGTCGATCAATTCCTTCTTTAATTTGATACCCCAGACGCCCTATTTTGGGATACCCCTATGGGTGTGGTACACCCTTCGTTTCCCCAAACCAACAAGCCAATTTTTTTTTGCTCCTATCTTTTTCTCCCAAATACCACAAAACCTACTAAAGACATGGCATTGCTCTACGGCCCACCCACGCAAAGTAATTTTTTTAAATAAGTTTTTAAAATCACCGTATATCGTTATAAGACGAATTACTATTATTAACAAAACTTTTGTTCATTCGGTGTTACTATATTGTATTTTGAAAAAATAAAGCACTAAGCTTCATTTCAGCGATAAATCATGAAATCCCTATAAATTATGTTTATAATATTGAGTTGGAGAAAATTTTCTTTCTTCAATTAATATACCTAGGTTAAATTTTCGTTATTTAAATTTTCAACAACTTTTTCTAGTTACTTAAGGATCTATTTTTTGGTATTATGCAACGCCTTACTCTGATGATGAAAGGACTCTCGCTCTATTGAACTGCTTTTGATTACCAATTGTTGAATCCTCCGACTCAGATGAAGTGAATATTAGTTGCTTAATTGTTCCAGACTGTAGTAAAAAAACACAGTTATCACTCTTTTTACTTTCAGACCATTCACATTCTTTCCAAATGAAACTATCTTCGTCTTCACTAGAAGACCATTCACGTACACTCAAAATATCTTCGTCTTCACTTGAAGACCATCCACCCATATCTTCTTGATTTTCACTGACGGTCCTAAAATAGCCTTCACTGTCGCTTCTTGTAAAAATTCTCATTCATTCAACCTTGATTTTATTATTTTTATTCATTACTTGGAATTTAATTTTGCAAAATAATTGCACAGAAGTATTCTCTAATGTAACTCCTCAGTTCAGCACATACAAAAGCTCGACGCCATACGGGCGTGTGTATATACGACCATAGCGTTCACAGTTTCCAATTCCACCACAGTTTCCAATTCCGCAAATATTTTTATGTATGTAATGTAAACCCAGGGTTGCCATGTATGAAGTTAAAGCTTCATTTGCCAAGTATTTTACCTAGGTGAAGCTGTGAAGCCATGCTTGTCTGTTTCTTATAAAATGAGGTGTCTTATTTAGCGAAGCGATATAACTAGATATATAGCTACACAGATTAATAAAAATAATTTCTACGCCTTAATATTAAAAAAAGGTCACATGAAGATTTTTAATGTGTCAAAATTAAGCCTTTAGCTCATAGTCGGCTGGCAACCCTGAGTGCACCAGTGATCCACTTACTGGGTGTATACATGCCTATAGCACCGAAAACCTAAAAATAAAACGTATTACTAACCTCTAGCTATATAAAATTATATTATTAGGACGGCCGTAAAAGAACGCCTATAAAAGAAACCAAAATCGCATTTATTAAATAAAGTGAATTAGTCGAACATATTGAAGAATTTTTTCTTCTTAAGAGTTCCGTACCCAAAGGGTAACAACGGGAACCCTATTACTAAGACTTCGCTGTCCGTCCGTCCGTCACCAAGTTGTATGTTGTGTGTATTTCTATTGCCGCTATAACAACAAATAATAAAAATTAAATTAAATCAAAAATTAAAGGTGCTCCCATGCAAGAAACATGATTTTGTTGGCCTTTTTTTCATTGATTATTATTATCATAAGCAGGCATTTGTTTTTTTTTTTTTTTCAAATGACAGCATTATTATTATTTTTTCAAATGACAGCATTATTTTTTCACTTGACGCTACATAGTGTTAAATTTGGTACGATGGTACGGAACCCTTCGTGCGTGTGGCCGACTCGAAATTGGCCAGATATTTAAAAAATTTCTTTCAGTATTTTAGGTGTTAGTTCTAGTTAATTATTGACCCACTTGCAAAAATTCTAACGCTAAGCTATCCCCAGGTAG